>JADRCH010000150.1:5860375-5981781 GCA_019843965.1 Rhynchomys soricoides
GACCTGACCTCAGGGACCAGGCTTTCATGGCACGCACTGCCACCTGTTGAGCCAAGGACTACATCGTCCTTGTCCCTCATAGTCATAATACTCTAATCTCAGGATTAAGTCAGGAAGTAGGAGTGGAATATGTGGACACTTCTAAAGTTCTTGTTGAAACTTAAGTACTGTTTCTAGATACTAAATACTTGCTTCTTCTGACTTGGAAGTTGGCAGCGTGGGTCAAGTGGCAGCATGGGAACCTGAGTGTTGATGTGGGGAATAGATTAAAAGCCATGCACATACAATTCCAGTGCTGAGAGATCAGGGAGACAGGTGAATCCCAAGGAATTATGGGAAGATAATCTAGCCTACAAATTAGAACCTAGGTTGAGTGACAGATCTTGTCTCATAAAAGTAGAGTAGACAGCAGTACAGTAAAGTACTTGAAATCAACCACTGACCTCTGACTCCATAAGAATATGCACAGGCAACTATGTATTACTTTTTGGCACATGTGTATATAATTTTATACACTATTTGCACATAGACACTGACACACATACTGAGAGAGATATTTTAAAATGGAAGTTGTATTCTTGTCATTTTAAAGAGTTAACTGAGTCATCATTAGAACTCTGTCTTCAAGAATGAACTCTTTCATATATTAATGGCTTAAAAGGTACAGGAGTGGTTTGGTTATAAAAAAATGTTCTCTAGGAATTGCTAGGTGATAGATACTGTCTACCACATAAGAAGGTCTACATAGTTTCTGGGATATTTTTATTTTATTTTATTTTACTTAATTTTTGGTGTTCTTTTTATTTTTAAAATTCATTTTACATCCCGATTGCTGCCCCTGCTCCCAGTCTCCCCCTCCCACAGTTCCTCCCTTTCACCTTTGAGAGGATGGAGGCTTCCCTGAGTATACCCCCACTCTGGCACATCAAGTCTATGCAGACTAGGCACATTTTCTCCCACTGAGGGCCAGACAAGGCAGTCCTGCTAGAAGGACATATTTCACAGACAGGCAACAGCTTTAGTTCCTAGTCCAATCATTTGGGACCCACATGATATCTGAGCTGCACATCTGCTACATATGTACAGGGGGCCTAGTCCAGCATGTATTCTCTTTGGTTGGTGGTTCAGTCTCTGAGAACCCCCACAGGTCCACGATAGTTGATTCTGTTGGTCTTCCTGTGGAGTTTCTATCCCCTTTGGGGCCCTCAATCCTTCTCCCAAATCTTCCATAAAGGTCCCCAAGCTCTATCCAGTGTTTGTCTGTGGGTCTCTGCATCTGTCTTAGCTGCTAGTTGAAGTCGATCAGAAAACAGTCATGCTAGACTCCTGTCTGTAATAATAACAGAATCTCATTAAAGTGTCAGGGATTCGTGTTTGCCTATGGAATGGGTCTCAAGTTGGGCCTGTTATTGGTTGGCCATTCCCACAGTCTCTGCTCCATCCCATCCTTGTATTTATTGAAGAAAGGATAAATTTTGTCTTGAAAGCTCTGTGGGTGGATTGATGTCCCTAATGCATCACTGGGAGGTCCTGCCTAGCTACAGGAAGTGGTCTCTTCAGGTTCCATATCCCTACTGTTGTGAGTCTCAGCTAAGAACCCCCCCAGTGGTTTTTGGTAGCCTTCCTTATCCCAGGTCTTTGACATGTCCTCAAGATGTCCCCCACTCCCTCTCCTCCACCAGTTGGATTCCATTTATTCATCTCATGCCCATCTGGCCATCCCTCCTGTCTTTGGGCTGGGAAGATCTTAACATAGTCCTCTTATAGGTCCTAGACTTCAGAACAATAAAGTAACTGCTTTTTACAAATTACCCATTGTGTTCTGTCTAATTAATTATAGAAACTGAAAAAACCAAGTAGCACACAAGTTACCCCCTCTGTTACATCCTTGAACATTATGACAAAGCTAATTTCTCCTCCTTGTTGGATCGTTCTAAAAAAGCTGGCACAGCTAGACCGAGAGCTTATACACAGAAAGATGTCATTTGACTTTTGTATGCATTCTGCAAACTTTCCAGACCTGGATAATTTCTGTCCATTCTCTGGGTCCAGCAGAGAAACCTTGTCATGCTTCGTGTTTCATAGGGAAAACCACTGTCTCCTAGTCTCACACAGGCTAGAATTATGGTCTCAGGGCTCATTTGCTTCTTGACATATACTGAGTCTATAATCTTCTACTTCCAGAAGCCCTATGGCCATAGTACATTAAAACTATGTATATGTTGCCTGCCCCGTACAATCACAGGCTTCACACACAGTAGTTCTCTAGTTTGAAAGTTCTTCAATAACTTATATGTGCATGCTTCTCTATAAATGTTGTTCAACATTTAATATGAACACATATGTTCATGATGTTTTTGTGCTTTTTTTTTTTTGCATAAGCCCAATTCTCACTTCATTTCTCTGCCAAATTGAGTGTTGCTTTCTCAATGGTCGTCATTTCTTAAAAGGGGAATGGGTTCACTAGCAGATATAGAAATTGTTACACTAAAGATTGGGCATAGGGTCTGTCACCTGTTTATTTTGAACTTGTGTCACTGAGCCTGCAGAGTTGGAAAAGGCTACAAATCCAAGGGGAAAATGCATTACTGACAATGAGAGCAAGAAGAAATATGTACAGAATCCAGGGGATTTCTAAGAATGCATTTGATTGCTTCCATATTTCATAGTAAAGATCAATGAAAAACTGTATAAATCTAACAAAGGTCCAGGAAAAGAGAAACCTCGGAAATGTTATTTAGTTTATCTCAAATGATAATGCTCCTGGACATCTGAGGTCTTAATTATAAAAATTAAATAAAATAACCCGAGCTTCAAGGTCTTTCTCTCACTCGCTGTGAATAGTGTGTGTGACTGTGTGGTTTCACAGTCACTCTTGCCATGTCTTGGTCCTTGAGACCATCTTTCAGAAGTCAGAAATGATTTGGACCCAAGTTCATCTCACAAGAGCTGAATACTTACAATACAGGAAGCCATATTCAATTAGTTTGCTCTTCTCATTCAGCTTTGCAGCAAAGGGTCAGTGTGGTCATTTCAGCATAGACTCTGAAACAGATGCTTTCCCTCTTCACTATGGCTTTGAAGGCCTAGAGATCTTCATACCTCCAGCCAACACTAAAACCCATTTTCTCATGATTATTTTAGACACCAAAAAAGCTGCAAAGTTTTCTATTCTGTCTCAGTGATTATGGTGACTTACATAAAATTTTCTCCGGTTAAGACAAAATTTTGTTTCTGAGTTAGAATTCAGCTCTCTCTCTCTCTCTCTTTCTGTCTCTCTCAGTGACTATTGGAGTTTAATTTTCTTTTAAGTGCCATAATGATCCAGATTCACAAAAATACCTTTAATTTAGATGCAAAGTTCACATTGATTACATTTAGTTATAAGACCATAATATTTACACATTAGGCATAATGTACAATATGGTGTAGATGTTATTTGTACTTATTTAATATCTGCTCTTTATTAGAATAAAAGACCAGGTGCTTGCTTTCCCCGCAGGGTGCATGCTGCTAAAAGCTTCTCCATTAAGGTCTTTAGATCTACCCAGTTCTCTGTTTCTCTATTGAACTATGGGCATTAGTCTGTGCCTTAATGTGAAGCTGCTGTTTTCATACCATATAGTCTTGTTTTCTCAGGTTCTACCATCTCTGGCCTCCAGGGTCACAGAGCTGCTCTAGCCCATGTGTCCCCTCTTTACTCATGATTGTCTCATTAAATTGGGGACAAGCTCATCCTTAAAATAAACTTTTTGTAAATGTTTTCTGTCTTTTTTCTTTTTCAATATATATTTACTTTATTTACATTTCAAATGTTTTCCCCTTTAGAAACCCCATATCACATCCCCCCTTTCCCTGCCTCTATGAGGGTGCTCCCCCATCCACCTGCCCACTCCCATCTTCCCTCCCTAGCATTCCCCTACACTGGGGCATCTAACACCCTCAGGCCCAAGGGCCTCTCCTTCCACTGATGGCCAACAAGGCCCTCCTCTGGCACATATGTGGCCAGACCCATGGGTCCCTCCATGTGTATTCTTTGGTTGGTGGTCCAGTCTCCTGGATCTCTGGGAGGTCTGGCCAGTTGATACTGTAGCTCCCTCCATGGAACTGCAAACTCCTTCAGCTCCTTCAGTCCCTTCTCTAATTCTTACATCCAGGACCCTCAAACTCATTCCAATGATTGGCAGCAAGCATTCGCCTCTGTATTTGTCAGGCTATGCCTGAGCCTCTCTGGAGATATCTTATCATGCTTCCATCAGCAAGCACTTCCCAATATACACAAGAACGTCCAGGTTTAGTGTCAGCCACATCTCTTAATATTTGGTTCATTTCATTAAGAGTGAGGTTTCCCTGTCTATTTTGTTTTATCTTCTTGCATTGTGGACAGAGTTTCAATACCATAATTCCTCTTTTTAAAACCATGCTCAACTTGAATTGAGGCCATAATAACCTAATCCTTAAGTATATAAATATACAGTTTGGCCTTCCAGTTTCCATCTGTGGCTGGAGACCTCTGCCTGGGCCACCAAAGCTCCATAGACAAATAGTGCCGGGAGAAAACTAGTCTCCCAGGAGTGTGGGCAAGCTTGTCTGCTCAGAGGGACCCACCTGGAATCCCCTGGATATAGGGACTGAGGAGTGGTCTTCTGGTTTCTTTCAGTGGCTGGGGAGAGGATCCTGTGACACAGGCCTCCATATTCAAATAGTGCCAGGAGAGAGCTGGTATCCCAGGAGTGCTGACACACGTTCAAGCACAGGGACCACCACTTCTGTTCAAATTCACTGGATCAAGAGGGACCCTTGCAGAGCCGTCAGGACACAGGAACCAAGGGACAGCTGGGGACTAGATCCTTCTGGTTACTGTCTGCACCCTAGAGCTGACCCTGTACCACAGCTCCTTAAACCCAAATTCCTCTCAGAGAGAACTTGTCTTCAAAGAGTATTGACACCAAGGCTTGCAGGAAGGACAAGCCACAGTCAGAGAGAGTAAGACCAGCTAACATGAGAGATAACCAGATGGCCAAAGGCAAGGGCAAGAACACAAGGAACAGAAACCAAGGCTACTTGGCATCATCAGAACCCAGCTCTCCCACCACAGCAAGCCCAGGATACTCCCAACACACCAGAAAAGTAAGACTCAGAATTAAAATCACATCTCATGACGATGATAGAATATTTTAGGAAGGAAATAAATAACTCCCTCAAAGAAATAAAAGAGAACACAGGTAAACAACTAGAAGCCCTTAAAGAAGAAACACAAAAATCCCTTAAAGAATTAAAGGAAAACACAATCAAACGGGCAGAATTATAGGAAAACACAATCACACGGGCAGAATGACAGGAAAACACAATCAAACAGATGAAGGAAATGAACAAAATAATCCAGGAACTAAAAATAAAAATAGAAACAATAAAGAAATCACAAGGGAAGATAACCCTGGAGATGGAACCTAGGAAAGAGATCAGGAGTCATAGATGCAAGCATCACCACCAGAATGCAAGAAATAGAAGAGAGATCTCAGGTGCAGAAGATACCACAGAAAACACTGACACAGCAGTCAAAGAAAAGGCAAAATACAAAAAACTCCTAACCCAAAACATCCAGGATATCCAGGATACAATGAGAAGACAGAACCTGAGGATAATAGGTATAGAAGAGAGTGAAGATTCCCAACTTAAAGGAACAGTAAATATATTATATTATATTATATTATATTATATTATATTATACTATATTATGTTGGGAGCCGCCTGAGCACCCACATCCGCCATTACAAGATGGCGCCTACATTCGGCAGAGGACAAGTTGTAAACAGGCTAGTGCGCATGCACCTGGTAATTTTCCACCTCAGAGTCTCAGCCTCTCTCGTGGCGGCATCTGGCCTGGTGTGTGGGAGCCAATGGGGAAGCTCCATGTCCCAGGCAAGCGCTGTGACCCATATAAAGGGCGAATATTCTATTGTTCTGTGTCTCCACTCGTGGCAAGCTTATGCTCTCCCTCTCAAGATGCATTAAAGCTTTTACTGCAGAAGGATCCTATGTGTGCCGCGTCGTTCTTGCTGGCGAGACCGTAGCGCGGGACAATATTATAGAAGAAAACTCCCCTAACCTAAAAAAAAAAGATGAACATAAAAATATAAGAAACCTATAGAACTCCAAATAGATTGGACCAAAAAGAAATTTCTCCAGTCACATTATAGTCAAAACACCGAATACACAAAATAAGTAAAAAATATTAAAAGAAGTAAAAATAAAAGGTCAAGTAACATAAAAAGGCAGACCTGTCAGAATTACATGAGACTTCTTACCAGAGACTATGAAAGCTAGAAGATCCTGGGCAGATCTCATACAGACCTTAAGAGAACACAAATGCCAGCCCAGGCTGCTATACCTAGCAAAACTCTCAATTATCATAGATAGTGAAATCAAAATATTCTATGAGAAATTCAAATTTGCACAGTATGTTTCCACAAACCCAGCTCTACAACGAATAATAGATGGAAAATGCCAACTGAAGAAGGGAAACTACACCCTAGAAAAAGCAAAAAAGTAATCTTTCAGCAAACTCAAAAGAAGATAGCCACACAAACATAAAAATAACATCGAAAATAACAGGAAGCAACAATCACTATTCCTTAATATCTCTTAACATCAGTGGACTCAATTCCTCAATAAAAAAAACATTGACTGACAGACTGGATCCATAAACAGGACCCAGCGTTTTGCTGCATCCAGGAAACGCACCTCCCCGTTAAAGACAAACACTACCTCAGAGTAAATGGCTGAAAAGCAAGGACACTTTATACTCATCAAAGGAAAAATCTACCAAAAGAACTCTCAATTCTGAACATCTATGCCCCAAATGCAAGGGCACCCACATTCATAAAAGAAACTTTACTAAAGCTCAAAGCACACATTGCACCTCACACAATAAGAGTGGGAGACTTCAACACCCCACTATCATCGATGGACAGATCTAAGAAACACAAACTAAACAGAGACACATTGAAACTAACAGATGTTATGAACCAAATGGATTTAACAGATATCTATAGAACATTTCATCCTAAATCAAAAGAACATTCCTTCTTCTTAGCACCTCATGGTACCTTCCCCAAAACTGATCATATAATCGGTCACAAAACAAACCTCAACAGATATAAGAAGATTGAAACAATGCCATGCCTTCTATCCTATCAGTTCACTATGGAACAAGGCTGGTCTTCAATGGCAACCACAACAACAGAAAGCCCACATATACATGGAAGTTGAACAGTGCTCTACTCAATGATAACTTGGTCAAGGAAAAAATAAAGAAAGAAATTAAAGACTTCCTAGAATTTAATGAAAATGAAAGTACAACATACCCAATCCTATGGGACACAATGAAAGCAGTGTTAATAGAAAAACTCACAGCTCTGAGCGCCTTCAAAAAGAAACTGGAGAGAGCATATACTAGCAGCCTTAACAGCACACCTGAAAGCTCTAGAACAAAAAGAAGCTAATATACCCACGAGGAGTAGAAGGCAGGAAATAATCAAATTAAGGGCTGAAATCAACCAAATAGAAACGAAAAGAACTATACAAACAACAAAACCAGGAGCTGGTTCTTTGAGAAAATCAACAAGATAGATAAACCCTTAGCTAGACTAACCAGAGGGCACAAAGACAGTCTCCAAATTAACAAAATTAGAAATGAAAAGGGAGATATAACAACAGATTCTGAGGAAATTCAAAAAATGATCAGATCCTACTACAAAAGCCTATACTCAACAAAATTGGAAAATCTGAATGAAATGGACAAGTTTCTAGACAGATACCAATTACCAAAGTTAAGTCAGGATCAGATAAACCATCTAAACAGTCCAATAATCCCAAAGAAATAGAAGCAGTCATTAAAAGTCTCCCAACCAAAAAAAGCCCAGGACCAGATGGGTTCAGTGCAGAATTCTATCAGACCTTCAAGACCTTTAAAGAAGACCTAATACCAATACTCTTCAATCTATTCCACAAAATAGAAGCAGAAGGAACACTACCAATTCATTTTATGAGGCCACAATTACACTGATGCCAAAATCTCACAAAGACTCGACAGAAAAAAGAAAACTTCAGATCACTTTCCCTTATGAATATCGATGCAAAAATACTCAACAAAATTCTCGCAAACTGAATCCAAGAACACATCAAAACAATCACTCTCCATGATCAAGTAGGCTTCATCCCATGGTTGCAGGGATGGTTCAAAACACGGAAATTCATCAATGTAATCCATTACATAAACAAACTCAAAAAAAAATAAAACCACATGGTCATTTCATTAGATGCTGAAAAAACATTAGACAAAATTCAACATCCCTTCATGATAAAAGTCTTAGAAAGATCAGGAATTTAAGGACCATACCTAAACATAGTAAAAGCAATATACAACAAACCAGTGTCCAACATCAAACTAAATGGAGAGAAAACTGAATCAACCCCATTAAAATTAGAGATTAGACAGGCTGCCCTCTCTCTCCCTACCTATTCAGTATAGTACTTGAAGTTCTAGCTAAAGCAATCAGACAACAAAAGGAGGTCAGAGGGATACAAATTGGAAAGGAAGAAATCAAAATATCACTATTTGCAGATGATATGATGGTATACTTAAGTGACCCAAAAAACTCCACCAGAGATCTGCTACAGCTGATAAACAACTTCAGCAAAGTGGCCAGATAAAAAATTAACTCAAGCAAATCAGTAGCCTTCCAATACTCGAAGGATAAACAGGCTGAGAAAGTAATTAGGGAAATGACATTCTTCATTATTGTCACAAACAATATAAAGTATCTTGGTGTGACTGTAACCAAACAAGAGGAAGATCTGTATGACAAGAACTTCATGTCTCTGAAGAAAGAAATGGAAGAAGAACTCAGAAGATGGCAAGATCTCCCATGCTCATGGATTGGAAGGATTTATATAGTTAAAATGACCATCCTGCCGAAAGCAATTTACAGATTCAATGCAATCCTCATCAAAATTCCAACTGTATTCTTCATAGACTTAAAAAGAGAAACTCTCAAATTCATATGGAATAACAAAATCCCAGGATAGCAAAAACTATTCTCAACAATAAAAGGACTTCTGTGGGAATCAACATTCCTGACCTCAAGCTGTACTACAGAGCAGTAGTGATAAAAACTGCATGGTATTGGTACAGCGACAGGCAGGTAGATCAATGGAATAGAATTGAAGACCCAGAAATGAATCCATACACTTACGGTCACTTGATCTTTGACAAAGGAGCTAAAACCACCCAGTGGAAAAAAACCAGCATTTTCAGCAAAATGTGCTGGTTCAACTGGCAGTCTACATGTAGAAGAATTCAAATTGATCCATTTCTATGTCCTTGTACAAAGCTCAAGTCCAAGTGGATCAAGGACCTCCACACAAAACCAGATACACTGAGTCTAATAGAAGAGAAAGTGTGGAAAAGTCTTGAACACATGGGCACAGGGGAAAAGTTCCTGAACAGAACACCAATGGTTCATGCTCTAAGATCAAGAATCGACAAAGGGGACCTCATGAAATTACAAAGCTTCTGTAAGGCAAAGGACACTGTAAATAGGACAAAATGGCAACTTACAGATTGGGAAAAGATCTTCACCAATCCTACATCTGATAGAGGGCTAATATCCAATACATACAAAGAACTCAAGAAGGTAAACTCCAGAGATCCAAATAACCCTATCAAAAAATGGGGAAGAGAGCTAAACAGAATTCTCAACTGAGGAAACTCATAGGGCTGAGAAGCACTTAAAGAATTGTTCAACATCCTTAGTCATCAGGGAAATGCAAATCAAAACAACCCTTAGATTTCACCTCACACCAGTCAGAATGGCTAAGATCAAAAACTCAGGTGGCAGCAGATATTGGTGAGGATGTGGAGAAAGAGTAACACTCCTCCATTGCTGGTGGGATTGTAAGGTGATACAGTCTCTCTGGCAATCAGTGTGGTAGACCCTCAGAAAAATTGACATAGTATTACCTGAGGATCCAGGTATACAGCTTCTGGGCATATACCCAGAAGATACTACAACATGTAATAAAGACACATGCTCCACTATGTTCATAGCAGCTATATTTATAATAGCCAGAAGCTGAAAACAACCCAGATGTCCCTCAACAGAGAAATGAATGAAGAAAATGTGGTACATTTACACACTGGAATACTACTCAGCTATTAAAGCAATCACTTCATGAAATTCGCAAGCAAATGGATGGAACTTGAAAATATCATCCTGAGTGAGGTAACTCAGTCACAAAAGAATGAACACGGTATGTACTCACTGATAAGCGATTATTAGCCCAAAAGTTCGGAATACCCAAGATTCACTGCACAGCAACCATTGTTCTGTGCGTGAGGTCCCAGATGGAGGAGTTGGAGAAGGGACTGAGGAAGCTGAGGGAGTTTGCAGCTCCATGGAGGGAGCAACAGTGTCAACTGGTCTGACCTCCTGATGCTCCCAGAGACTGGATCAACAACCCAAGAATACACATGGAGGGACCCATGGTGCTGGCCACATATGTGACAGAGGAGGCTCTTGTTAGCCATAAGGGGGAGGAGAGGCACTTGGGCCTGAGGGTGTTAGATGCCCCAGTATAGGAGAATGCCAAGGAGGGAAGATGAGAGTAGGTGGGTGGGTGGGTGATGGAATACCCTCATAGAGGGAGAGGAGGGGCAGGGTATAGGGGGATTTTAACAGGGAGATCTGGAAAGAGAGAAACATTTGAAATGTAAATAAAGTAGCAAAAAACAAACAAATGCACTATTTGAGCTAGACAATTGCTTATTCTTTTGTTAACATCGTATTGTTAGGTAATGTGAAAGACAGGGCTGTATTAATTAGTTAACTAGTTAACTCTATTACTATAGTATTTACATGAATTTTTATTAAGGTGAAGTTTTAGCTTTTAAGGTTAAGAGTTCTTAACTGTATGTGATGAGAATCTCATTTTAAATGTTATTAATATACATAGCTCATCTTTTCTGAATGTGACTAGCTGTGGTGTTTCATTGTATTATGAAAACAAGGGTTGATAAATTACTTTCAATGTATTATTTTTGAAAAGAATGAATAACTTGTATTAGAAACACTGACAAATATGCATATGAACATTAGAATTTCTAAAATGTATGAGGAATTACATCAATTATTGCTTTAGTGTAATTGTTGTGTATCAATTTCTTCTGAACTGAACCATTCTGTCTGAAAGAAAGAGTAGATTCCTCAGAGCCAGGGAACAAACCACTAACAATCTTCAGGTTCTCCAGGCTAGAAGGCTTACAGAACTCCTCCCAAAGGTTCTAAGAACAGAGAATGACTGAAAGAGAGAGGAGATTCCTTGGCCATCAATCCACCTGATTTCCAGAGCTGTCTGAACGTCATACAGAAAGCTCCACAACTGCAGCTTGAATGAATCATCACTCAAGACTTAGATGGGCTTTTCAGCCATCTAACCATCCATATTTCTGTAAGAAACCTCTCTCACACACCCTTCCAAGAATCCTGAATAAACTCACTGCTTCCACTAAGTTTGATTTCCGTATAACTGCTGCTTTGATCTGTCACGAATGCCCAATCCGGGGTGAGTAGAGATTTGTTTAAGTATCTCCAGGGAAAGTTAGCAGAACACAAAATGTGGTCCTAACCTTTATATGAAAGTGATTTATTTTGTAAATTCCTTTTTGAGACTAATATGTAGTTTATATTTAATAAAGATCACTTACTATAGTATAGTGATTGGCATAGTTTAGACAATTTGTAGTGTCTTCCAAAGGTTCATGCATTAGGATTTTGGTGCCCTTTTGATGAGGGCACCAAAACGGTAGAAATTTTAAAAAATTGAACTTACCTAGGAGGTCAGAATCCTCACAAAAGATTGTGGGATTCAAGTTTTTCTTCATCTTTTGAGATGAGATCTTTAACTCCCACAAATACTTCTGTCATTGTCATATGCCATTAAATGATTCAATCAAGGATATCCTTACCAGAAACTGCACAATGCTACTGAAATATTCATCTCTTAAAATTGTGATTGAAAGAAAACTCATTTCTTTATGAAGTTATACTGACTCATCACGTCATCATTGTAATGAAAATGAACTATTGGAATATTCCTTTTCCATTATTTATTTTTTTCTCTTTATATCCTGATCTCAGCCTCCTTCCTGCTCCCCTCCAATGTTCCCCACTCTAAGTCCTCTATCTATCCCTTCTCCCCTTCTCCTCTAAGGAGGGGGAGCCCCACCTCAGGTAAAACCCATGCTGACATATGAAATCACTGCAAGACTGGTACATCCTCTCGCACTGAGGCCAGACAAGGGAGCTCAGTTAGGGGAAGAAGATCCACAGGCAGGCAACAGAGTCAGGAGAACCCCAACTCTAGCTTTTGGAGTATGCGCTTGAAAGACCAAGCTGCATATCTACTACCCATGTGCAGAGAGTTGGTTGGTGGTTTAGTCTTTGGAGGTCCCCAAATGTCCAGGTTAATTGATTCTGTAGGTCTTCCTATGAAGTTCCTATCCCTTTCGGGTCCCTCAATTCTTCCACAAAGTCTTCCATATATCTAGCTCTTTCTAATGTTTGGTTGTGGGTCTCTGCATCTGTTACAGTCGGCTGCTAGTGGATCCTCTTAGAGGATAGTCATGCTAGGCTCCTGTCTGTGTCTGTGAGCATAACAGAGTATCATTAACCATGTCAGGGATTGGTTCTTGTCCATAAGTTGGGCCAGTCATTGGTTGGCCATTCCCTCAGTCTCTGCTCCATCTTTGTCCCAGCATTTCTTGTAGGAAGGACAAATATTGGGTCGAAGGCTTTTGGGTAGATTGGTGTCCTTATCCCTCAACTGGGAGTCCTGCCTGGCTACAGGAGGTGGTCTCTTCGGGCTTCATGTCCTCCACTTCTTGAAGTCTCAGCTTGAGTCATTCTCATAGACTTCCTGGAGCCTCTCCAATACCAGGTCTCAGGTATTTCCCAGAGAAGACTCCTTCACCACCAATTCCATTCACTCTCCTGACCTTCTCTCTCAGACCCTCTCCACACCTGATCACACTCCCCATTTTGTTCCTCTCATCATTCCTGTCCCATCCAGTTCAATACCTCTATCCACATCCCTATTTTATTTCAACTTCTGAGTGAGATTTGAACATTCTCTCTAAAACCATCTGTGTTATTTAGGTTCCTTGGCCTAAATATGTATGATAAGTGTGTACAAGACATATGCACTCTCATATCTATAGGGCCTGGGATTTTTCACTATACACAGACTTTCCACGTTGATAGTTATTCACATGCACAAATCCTCAATATCAGGTTCCTTAAAGACAAGGTGCTTGAGACAAGGAACTAAGTTTTCTTTGTAGGATTTTTAAGACTCTGAACAAACCAAGTGCTCCAAGTGTCATTTTGACAAGTTAAAAGTAAAGTTCATTTTCTATCAGAGATTTTTTTTTGTTTTGAAAATAAGTAGAAATGATACCATTAACACACATCTACATCCAGATAAAAAAAACAATATACACAAAAGTAATAACAACAAAAAACATCCACCACCAGAACAAAACCAACATGGAAAGAAAGAATGGCTTACCAAAGAATCATAATTTACATGGAAGTTTTGTGTAAAAATATGTTCTCCTGCACTTCATCTGACTCAATAGCTGTATACAATGGTTCAAGATAATCAACTAGACAAAATCTTGAAGCCTCTCAGAAAGGGGATTTTAATGAAGGATTATCTATGTTAGTTTATGTAGGCAGTGTTTGTCAGATTATCTTGATTACATTCATTGAAGTGGAAAGCCCTGCCTGTTCAAGTCAGCCTTCCCTAGGCAAGAGCTCCTGGACTGCACAGGAGAATAGGTAACTGAATCGTAGCATTGACATTAATTCATTGCTCTCTGCTTTGAATATGACTGACTACGCTTCAAAATCTGCCACCTTGATATGCCTGCAATGATGGATTGTAAAGTGGAACTGTGAGCCAAGTAACCCATTTTCTCGAGTAAGTCACTTTCATCAAGTGTTTTACTTCAGCAACAAGAAGCAAAATGAAGAATGATACAGTAAATGTTTCGATGCACATCAATTATTGCTGAATCTAACAAAGGAGATATGGACCAGTAAACTTTAGGTTTGTAAAGGTCTAAGGTTGTTCTTCCTTGAAATATTCTAAGACACTAGCAACATTTTATTTCTCCTAAATTAGCTTGGTCCTGTTTTGCATATGGAGATAACTTCTTTGAGGTATAATGAGTAATTATGTGATACCTTTCAACTGCTTTGCAAATCTCAGATGAAAGATCTTATTTGGAAATTATTTAATTAATTAGGAAAACCCAGATGCACATAATAAACAGAAACATGCCGGTGCTGTTGCACCCTGTTTCAGTTGAAAGAAAGTTTTTAAAAGACAAATAAATGATTCTAAGAGTTTTGAAAGTACTGACTTCCTCCAGCAATTATGTCTGGCATTTGTAACTATTATCCTTGGAAATATGATTGACATGTTGAATAAATTTAAATGTAATATTAGCAATCAAGCTTCAAATAGTGTCAAAAGCTCCACGCCCAGAATGAATGTCAAATTCTCAACATGATCCACAATTACCGGGCTCTCCTGCTAATCATAATCTTGTCACTTTTTAATTCAGAACTCTACAAGAACAGTAATTGCCTTTTGGTAAAATATTTTGTTGTTGTTTTGGTTTTGGAGGGGTCAAATTTAAGCCATCTGTAGACAGATGGGAGGGAGAGGAGAAGAAGAGCTGTTACCCAAAACTCTGCAGCTGTCGGGTGTGTTTGAGAAAGTCCTAATGGCTCATTAGTAACAGGCATTGCCGCATCCTGAGGGAACAAAATGGGGCCAGCTTGGAGATGGTCAGAAGTATGGCCTTCTCGTGGCTGCTTATTTATACAAATGTGGGTAATGATGGCCAGACTCATAATTACAAAACTATGTTCTTCTAGGCCTGTATGCAGACCCTGTTCAAAATTGTTGCTACTCCTTTACAGTGCTCAGGTATGTGAGGGAGAACTAACTGAGGCTCTGGACACTATAGTGCACATATCTTCTTCTCATATTTGTCCCACTGTGATCTCTAGCCAACTCTTGTGATAGTTTTACTGTTCGTAGTAGAGAAGGACAAAATCTAAGCAATCCAAGAGGAGGGCTTAAGCAGTTTGAGAAATTCAACAATGCTGAATAGAGGCAGAAGATGTCTAGAGATATGAGAATCTATCTTCTGTATTTCATGTTGAATACTCCACACAGACCTCAAGGTCTGATTTTGTCAAATGACTGTTTGGGATATTTATTTATTTATATATTTATTTATTTATTTTATTTTGCTTTGTATGACCCCATTAAGGGTTATTTTGATCAGGATAATCAGGATGTCATGCAGCTGACTCAGGTGTGACAGATTCTTTGAATTTCATTAGGTCAATGTTAGAATACAAAACACAAGAATATTTACAAACATATTCATGTACTAGCCATCATTTATATAGCTTTTATTGATGCTCTTGTTCTTTTTTCTTAAACAAAAATTCACTGTAACTTTTGGCAATATTGGTAATGATTCAGTCTTCAAATTTCTTATGGCTTAGCTGGCCCACTGTCCCATTTTGTAAGTTGCGTACTTCCCCCAGTACTGTGTGCTTACTAGAGCATTCTCTATTGGGGATGCTACAATAGATGTTCTTGCTTGTTACAGTTTATTCATCTTTTAAAATTCCTTAGAACCATTTTATGCTTTACAATTACTATTTTCTGCTTGCTGTACTTATAAATGCCTTGGAAAATATCCTTGCCTAATACTCTAATATTTCTGTGCTTGCATGACTTTCCATAATTTCATAACTAGGTGACCAAGTTTCTTTGATATACCTTAGTTCTTATTACCATAAGAACTTTAAATCTCTTACATAGGAAAGGGTTTACTGGAATGATTATCAGGGTAATAATTTGAAGTCCCATTTGGAATGTTACATTTAGAATGGAAAAAAAAAACAGCTGAACAATACTTGAGGAGATAATTAGATCACAAAATATTTTCAAGATGTCAGAATGAAAATATGCTCAAAGATAAAAATCCTGTGGGCTTAGGTTACTCCATTTATCATGACTAAGTAGTATTCAGTATTGTCTTTTATGTAAGAGCAGATATTCTTTCAAGCAAGAGGGTAGAATGCAGTATAGCTCTCAGGGAGAAGAAAAACAAAACAAAACAAAAAAAACCCGAGAAAGTAATTTTACCTTTACCAAGCTGGAATGAAAAGATCATTAATGGCAAAATAAATGGAAAGACAAAGGGAACAAATATAAAGTGTTTGTAAATAGAAGGCATGTTGTTTCAAATATGCTATTTGAGCACAGGATACAAATGTGTTTCTACATCAGAGGCTAGGCCACTTGGGATTTGAGAATGGGTTGTTGATGCCACTGGCTGCCTAAGGACATAAAAGAAGTTCACTGAGGGCCAATGAGCTTCATGGATTACTTAAACAAAAGCAAGTATCATTATTAATATGACAGTTGTCCATATCAACTCAGTGATTCAGTGATTAGTCATAAATTTACTGATTTCTGAAAATAACAAGGTGTTCAGCAGCTGTTTGTCACTATGACTTAATACCCGAGAATGTCAAGGAGACTGGATTTATCACAGCTCAAAGTTTCAGCCCAGCATGACAGAGAGAATATCATTACCTTTAGTAAGAACAGAGGCAGATAACCTTCAGAATTAGTCTTTGTCTTTGTTATTGCATCTAGTTGTCCAGTCTATAGGATTGTACTACTCACATACTGAGTAAGAGTTCCTTGCTTACCTAACAATTCCTAGGCATATCAGCTAGATATGTCACCTAGAAATACCCCAATCTATTCAAACTAACAGTCATCTAGAGTAAACATAACAAATCCTTCTGTTGTCAACTTGACACCTACTTGTATCTGCATCAACTATGAAATCTCCTCTCTGGCCCCCAAAAAGCTAGTGTCCACATCATAATGCAAAAATATTTTTATCATCAAAGGAAGGAATAGAACTGGGTCACAAAGCAAAACCAAGTTCCATCAAGGAAACCATTAGATCCTATAGCTTCGTGTCTTATAATGTTCTGTATATATCCATTATGCTCTTAATGTTTGTTTACCCCCCAAGTCTGTATGTTTAAGTCTTCCCTTCCAATTTAATGGTATTAAGAGGAGAAGCCTCTTGAATGGTAACAAGATCTATAAACAAGAACTTGAATACTCACCACATATTATATCCACCAGTGCTTCATTGTAGACTTACAAATGTACAGAACAGGGTAAAATATATCTATGTTGTTTATTAACCAAACCTCCTTAGGTATTTTGTTATTGCAGACCAAAAGGAGTAGGATCTCATTACAGAAGATTTTTCATAAATTGTAAGAAAAATGTAAATTAAAGTTTATGCTTATGGAAATTTCCAATCAAAGATGCTCAATCAATTATATATATATATATATATATATATATATATATATATATAAATTGATATAATTATATATATAATTTCTTTAAAATGGAAATACTACCTATCAGAACATAATGTGTTTTCTAATATGCAGAAAAAGAAGCTATCATTACAACATTCATAAATTATTTCAATGTAGTGCAGCTACTTGACCATGAATCATATGACTGCTATCCAGTTTGTAGTCACCACATATAAAATTTTCAGAAAACAAAAATTATTATAATATGAAGAGAATAATACATGAAATACCAACATTAAATGTTAAAATAGATCTGAAGCAAAGGTCTATGTGATTAACAGAGAATGATAATTTTATAAAACAGGAAGATAGATACAGAAGGTATACACAATTCTAAGATGCCTAGAATTTGTGAAAATGGTAACTGAAAAAGGCAAAAAAGAGAAACGGGAAGGTGTAGTAAGCAGAGTATTTCTCAAAGATGTCTAAGCCACAGATCTTCTACCATAACGACTGTCCAAACAAAAACTGAAATGATGTAGACATGCCAAAGTGGGTGGGGGAGAGAATGTTAGGGGTGGGAGGAACAGTACTCTGCAGGAACGAGCACACCCACTGGTTGTCCAGTGCAAATTGCCAGCCCTGAAAACACACAGACAAGTCATGCAAACTGAGCAGATTATATTTATGATTGTGTACGTATTTATATATATGTATATGCATGTAACAGCGAGGAAGTCGAGAAAGAGGAACACTCCTTCATTGCTGGTGGGATTGCAAGCTGGTACAACCACTCTGGAAATCAGTCTGGCAGACCCTCAGAAAATTGGACATAGTATTACCTGAGGACCCAGCTATACCACTCCTGAGCATATACCGAAAAGATGCTCCAACATATATCAAGGACACATGTTCCACTATGTTCACAGCAGCCTTATTTATAATAGCCAGAAGCTGGAAAGAACCCATATGTCCTTCAACAGAGGAATGAATACAGAAAATATAGTACATTTTCACAATGGAGTACTACTCAGCTATTAAAAACATGAATTTGTGAAATTCTTAGGCAATTGGATAGAACTAGAAAATATCATCCTGAGTGAGGTAATCCAATCACAAAAGAACACACATGGTATGCACTCACTGATAAGTGGATATTACCCAAGATACAATTCACAGATCACATGAAGCTCAAGAAGAAGGAAAACCAAAGTGTTGGTGCTTCAGTCCTTCTTAGAAAGGTAAACAAAATAGTCACGGAAGCAAATGAGGAGACAGAGTGTAGAGCAATGACTGAAGGAAAGGCCATCCAGAGACTGTCCTACCTGGGGATTAATCCCATATATAGGCACCAAATCCTGACACTACTGTGGATGCCAAGAAACGTTTGCTGAAAGGAGCCTGATACAGCTGTGTACTGAGAGGTCCTGCCAGAAACTGACAAGTACAGAGGCAGATGCTTGCAGTCAACCATTGGACTGAGTACAGGGTCCGCAATGGAGGAGTTAGAGAAAGGACTGAAGGAACTGAAGGGGTTTGCAACCCCATAGGAAGAACAACAATATTAACCAACCAGACCCCCCCAAAGCTCCAAGGGACGAAACCACCAACCAGGGAGTACACATGGCTCCAGCTGCATATATAGCAGAGGATAGCCTTGTCTGGCATCAATGGGAGGAGAGGACCTTGGTCCTGTGAAGGCTTGATAGATGCCCCAGTGTAGGGGAATCGAGGATGGGGAGGCAGGAGTGAGTGGGTAGGTGGAGGAACACCCTCAGCAGGGGTAAGGGGGATGGGATAGGGGATTTATGGTAGGGAGGGAAACCAGGAAAGGGGATAACATTTGAAATGTAAATAAAGAAAATATCCAATAAAAATATATTCAAAACAACAACAACAACAACAAAAAAGATTTTAAAGTGTTTGTTAATACAACTGAAAACGTGAAGTACATAATTTACTTTTGTATATGCATTTATTGTATTTATAGTTGTAATAAACTGGACAAATCTGAAAAGAAAAGTAACTCATGTTTTCAAGGATTAACTTCAAGGTTAGCATTCCATTTCTCATAAGTATCATAGGATACTAAACGATGACACATGGTTTTAAACTGATAAAATATATGATTTTAGAAATATATATATATATATATATATATATATATATATATATATATTCAAGCCATTAGTCAAAATGAGATGAAAAAGCATTCTGAAAAATTAAAAACCTTAGATAACAAGCTATTAATTTTTCTTTAAAGAAATGCATAAGACCATATTCTAGCAAAATAAACCATGGATCAGAGTAAAAAGAAAAAGAACTAATTTCAGAATTATGAAAATAAAGAAAATAAAATTGTATAAGGACACAGTAGAAGTGAAAACTAAGATAATCAAATTAAAATAAATAATTAATACATTTTGAGTAAACAAATCAAGAAAAAGATAAATACTCTTGAATCGGTGACATATGGGAAAAATTAAGTGGCTTTGGAAACAAAATTTTAAAAATACTATTCAGTCAAAAATTAAAATACAACCTTACTATCTGTGTTAGTCAGGGTTCCCTAGAGTTACAGAACTTATGGAATGTCTCTATATATTAATGGAATTCATTGTGATGACTTGTAGTCTGTAGTCCAACTAACCCAACAATGGGCAGCTGTGGATGGGAAGTCCGAGAATCTAGTAGTTGCTCAGTCCCACATGACTAATTGTTTAAGCTGGTCTTCTGCAGAACTAGGTTCCAACATATGTGCTGACAAATAAATGCAAGCAGTCAAAGAATAGTAAATATTCTTTCTTCCAATGTCCTTATGAAGGCCTCCAGCAGAAGGTCTGGCCCAGATTAATCTGTGTACCACCATTCCTGGATCTGGGACTTGCTTTTCCCAGGCTGATCTTGAACTCAGAGATCTCTTTGTCTCAGTCTCCTGGGATTAAGACGTGTACTACCTTTCGTGAGCCTACATTTTTCATGGCCACTATACCTCAAGATCTTCATGTCAAGATGCAAGTAACAAATGTGTGTCTTCCAGTCTCAACATGTGGATCACAGGTGAGCCTTCAAACTCTCAGTTGTAGTTCATTCCAGATGTAGTCAAGTTGACAACCAGGAATAGCCACCACACTATCTCACAAGTTTTGGGGTTTTTTGTTTGTTTGTTTGCTTGTTTGATTGATTGATTTTTTTTCCTCTTGTGCATTTGGACAACGATTTATAAAATATCTGGTTGGTTATACTTGATCAAGAAGCACAGATTGGTTGAAAATGGTTTTCTTTTGCAGGGCTAGATGGGTTCAGCTTGATCATGTCTATTTGCAAAAACTTATGAGTTTATACATGCTTCCATTTGAAGTTTCTGTTTTACTTTAGTTATTTGAATTAAAACATAACTATTTCATTTACCATTTTCCTTTCTTTTCTCCAAACCTCCCATGCCTGCTTTGCTCCTTCTCAGATTTGTAGCTTCTTTTTCTTTCATTTTTTTCTTTTTGGTTTTTTGAGACAGAGTTTCTTTGTATGGCCCTGGCTGTCCTGGAGCTCACTCTGTAGACCAGGCTGGCCTCGAACTCAGAAATCTGCTTGTCTCTGCCTCCCAAGTGCTGGGATTAAAGGTATGCGCCACCACTGCCCAGCTTCTTTTTCTTTAATTGATATACTTACATGTAAGCATAAGTACATAAATAGAACCTGCTGAGTTGATTTAGTGTTGAACACACACACACACACACACACACACACACACACACACACACATATGATTTTGAGGCTGAGCATTTGGTATTGGATATCCAATTAGGGTGCTCATACTTAGGGAAAAAGAATTTTCTTCCTTTCCCTCTCCCCTTTCCCTCCCTCTCCCCCTCCCCCTTCCCATCTCCCTTCTCCTCTCTCTCCTTTTCTCTCAGCAATCATTAGTTGCCTGTAGTTCTTTGTCTATGGGTGGGTCCCATGATATTTCCCCTTTCCATGTTAACAGCTCTATTGGTTTTGACTTTATTTGGGTCTTGTTTAGGTAACCAAATTGTTACAACGTCACAGTTTAGCTTTCTTGTCATTTCCAGGAGACACAGTGTCAAGCAGACTTCCTAGTCCTCTGGTTCTTACAACTTTTCTGTGTCCTCTTCAGTAATACTTCAGTAATACTGAACCTTAGATGCAGGAATTGCATTGTAGATGTATCCATCAGGGATGGCATTACATTCCTACAAGATTCCTTTAGGAAGCAGCTCCTGTTTTGTGAATGTGCCTCCACTTAAGGTCAGAATTCCAACACTTAACACTGGTTACTGGATAACTCAGATGAGTGAGTAGTTTACAGTTTCAGGTAAGAGTGTATTTCCTAGAGTAGTTAAGTTGAATGGTTGTTTAGTGAAGAAGAAATATCAAATTCTTTCTCAAAGTTGTTCCTGCAGCATACTGCTCAGAGTTTGAAGAAAAGTCCTACTAGGTTTGATTACACAGTTCTAACATATGTAGCTATGAATGATCATATTATTTTTATAAATTTTCATCCAGTTGAGGCCATTGGAAGTACTATTTGCAATCCCTGAGAGCATTTCTCTGAGTATAAGCTTAGAGGAGGCTTCCTTACCATGTAGCCTCTGAAACTCTCGGTGCCACCCACATACAGGGACTCACAGCTGTGTGTGGGTTCTGGAACGTTTGGCAACAGTAAGGTTTGCTGGATGTGTAAGGGCCAAAATTAATTGAAATTAATTCCAAATCAAACGTGTAATGAAAACAAGATGGCTTTTCAGTGCTCACCCACTTGGTGGAGTGCCGTCACTGCAGCCTGGGTTCTGAACCCACGACTTGTGCTTCTTCACTGCTTGTACCCTCATTGCACGTGCCACCAGCACTGTCGGAAATAGCAGAGCTCAGATTGGAGACCCTGGGATGATATGAATTGAAACAGTTTTACTGTATCTATATAATTAAGGAAAACAAAGACTATTAATGTTTCCTTACCATGATTCTTCAACTTGTAAGTAGCAAGGTAGAATTTTCGACTGTATTGTATTAATATGTTTAATTTAAATTTCTCCATTTGAGTTGTTGGCTTGAGTTACATCAAAAACTATTAAGTACATTTTTGTTTGGAATTATAACAGACTTTCTAATAATTTCTGAAATGTCCCTAAGCATACTTCTGCCACTTTGTACTATGAATTTGTATGGAGTGGCATTCATAATATTATGTATTACAAAATCAAAATTGCAATCAACTCTGAAAAACATTGAAGATATCCATAACCTATAGTATCAAATATTCAGCTATTATTTTTAATTGTTTATGTAAAAGAAAAATAAGTAAAGATACCTACCATATTAGTATGATGATACGCTTTCAACCTTAGTAAATGGTTAATTATATGTATACTAACAAAAATGGGTTTAAAGCAAATTTCCATGTGATTTATTATCAGCAGATATTTGATTCTATTCCTGTATTATCTATTTCTTTTTCTCTGGTTCCAAAAACTTGGGAGGAGAAAGAAATCATGTAGAGAAAAGGATGAAGAAGCTCTGCTTTAAGCAATATGTGATTAAAAAGTTATAGCTTCCATTATCACACATAATAAGACATTTACGAGTTCAATTCATGGTTTTTGTTTCCGTCTTCAAACCCTCACCTGGGTTTCTGTGATGTGAACTTATATTTAATAAAGCACTTTTCATTAGAGAAGCCATCATAATTTGATGATCTCCAAGTAAACCTTCTTCAAACAAACCCTGGTGGTGTTTTCCTTCTCTCTCAGCTCTTTGGTCAGGATGGACTCTGCTGTGGTTCTCTGGGGATGACTAAGGTGCTCTTGGGTGCTGTTCCAGGTTCAGGATTATTTTCCTTCATGCTGGTGGTTGGCCAGAGGTCCACTGTAGCAGTGTGTGTGTGTGTGTGTGTGTGTGTGTGTGTGTGTGTGTCTGTGTGTGTTGTGTGGTATTTGTCTGTGGTATATGTGTGTATTTGTGTGGTGTATGTGTTCATGTGTGTGTGTGTGGCATGTGCATTTATTATGTGTATCTTCCTGTGTCTGAATAGTGTATGTGTGTTTGTATGTGTGGCATGTAGTGTGTGTGTGCATGATATGAAGTGATTGTGTGTGGTGTGTATGAGTGTTATATGTGTGTATATGTATATTGTGGTATGTGTTGTGTGTATAGGTGTGTGTGTGTGTGTAATACCTTCCCTTTCTTTTCCTGCTGTGTCAAAACTTGAAAAGTTTTTAAATATTATGCGATCCTCAGAGGTCTATCACCTTTTAATTTTGAAGAGCCTGAGTAATGTTTGCAATTGTTTAAAACACTTGAGTTTGTTAATGTAGCAGACACACATGCATGTGTGCACACACGTGTACACACACACACACACACACACACACACACACAGAGAAGGGGGACACACCTGTTATATTAGGACCTACCTACCAGGCTCCACTTTAACTTAATCATTACATTAACACCCTTGACCCCATTTCCAGTTATCTTTAAAGTTGCACCATTAGTGTCTAAAAGACTCAACCTAATCTTTAACACCTATTTGCTAATATAGTGATTCTGGACTAAAGGTTAATCACTATGGACCTCTGCTTTACCCTCTCTAATACAAGAACATTAACAATACTATTTATCTACTACTGACTCTGTCTGAACTACATAAGGAGGAGACTAACGTTAGACTACTGTCTAAAACATGAGTATTGCTTGGTGTCATTCTGTCTATTCTCCATTCCGTCTTATGTTCCAGCAGGAAAGATCTTCCTGACCACTTGCATTACCATTTGCAACTTTCCATTACATCTCTCTTAAAAGATTTCCTACCTAAGTTTATCCACAGATATTAATCTGATGAATAGCTTACAAGAGTTACCAATATTTTTAAAATATTTCTCTTTTCTTCCCAGGGATGTCTTTAATTCCTTTGGTTTTAGCAGCAAAACTCCTGTTTTGGAAATGTTGCACTCACAAAGACCATACCTAAGCTATCCACCTGCTTTGCAGAAAAATGAACTTAAATTTGAACCCCGAGCTGCTAAATTTAATTTTTAATTTAGTTAAGTAAAAAAAGAAAATTAGGTGAGATTGAAAAAATAAAGCAACATACGCACTCAGATTCTTATACTAAATTGCATGGAAGCTGGGCACCATTTTGACTGGGATAGTTAACATTTTGGTCTCTACACAATACTTTGAAGAGCAATCACTCATGAAGTCAGTGATTGCAGGAGTAAGTTGCAGATGTGTTCCTTTATCTGGGCCCAGTATACAGAATACATCTATTATACAGAATACATTCATAATCCCAGACTTTGTGGAGAGGCAGGAATTTGAATTTGGGACCAGCCTTGGGTATAAAGACTCTCTGTCAAAATAAGTGAATAAATACTTATCAGAATCATTGTAAGCAGTACAGATTTTATTTTTTCTAATATATACAGACCCATTTTAATGAGAAGTACACTGTGAAAAATCATCCAGAAAAGAAGTCAAAGTAGCAATTTGATGGTAATAATGACTTGTAACCTTGACTACATTCTTAAGTTTTTTCAGATGTTTTTCGAAAGGTTCTTTTATAACTTCATGAGTAATGTTGAATTTGAGTCTTTCTCATGTTTCTTTTGTTCTGGTTGATTTTGATCATCTATTTCATTAGATAAAGTAGCTCCCTGAAAAGAAGTGAATCAAATACCTCTGAGTGTCTGTTCTAGACGGAGTTAACTAAGCAACCTGAAATTGGTTAAAAAAAAAAAAAAAAGTCCATTAATTTAACCATTCTCTCTGTGCTCTCCTTGCCATGGGGTGCAGAGCTCCACTCCGCATGCCTGCTTGCATGATGCTCTGCCTCATCTTAGGTAGACTGTGGTGGGACTTGGTGACCATGGACTTAAACTTTTGAAACCATTAGTCAAAATAAATTTATTTTTAAGTTCCTTATGTCTGGCATTTTGTCATAGTGATAAAAAATTGAAAAATAAAAAAGATCCTCTTTGATTACAGCCTGGTCATACTTTTACACCAGTGATTAATGTGTATGTTCCTAATGGATCTGGGACTTTCCTCAAGTCCATAGTCATACATACAATCATAACAATGACCTCTACCTCTTTCATAAATGTGTTCCTTAGCTTTGGTTTGCTGAGGAAAGAAAGCTTCTTAAATTTCATTCACTGCACTCTGGTTCCTACCTTGTGGTTATATTATTTCATCTGTTGGTTGTTTTGGGAACATATGTTCATTCATACTTCAGTGAAGTCTGAAATAGTCTGGTATTCCTCTCAGGCTTTTTAGTATCTTGAGGCCAGGAAACATGATGGTTATCTTTACACTTCCAGTGTCAATCAGTGATTGCATAGATTATGTTCTGGATGAACTGTTGCTAAATAATAAAATATTACACTTTCAGTATATGAAACTTCTAAGATCATACACACACACACACATACACACACACACACACACACACACACACACACCTAGTTATCCAATGTCATGGCCATTGTATACTATTGTTATCATCTTCATTGCATTCATGAGAAGGTGAGAGAGGGAGTCTATACCTAGGACCAGGCATGAGGTTGCTGTGCTTCAGATGGTGATGTGCAAGTTCAATGTTATCTAGCATCCCCTGGACATAAAGAAGGACATCAGGACAAATGATGGAATTGGATGTTCTTTGAGGTCATTCCTCTTCTGACATTTGGTGATTCTAGGAGTTTTCTTAGAGCCTTGAGATATAATATATACAGACGAAACATGTAAAAATGCCTAAAACTGTTATGAAAGACTCTAACTATTCATATTTATTCTCTGTGCATTCCTTGTCTGATAAAATGATTACGTTTCACATCAATTAGCCATAGCATGCCTATTCATCCTCTCGCCTACTTACAATTTCATTCAAGTTCATTTCCCTGAGATAAGTGGTTCTGTTTTAAATGGAATCAATTAGATAGGAGTCATCTTGCATATGGAATTTGACAGTTCATGAAGCTGAAGTTCTGCCTCTTTCTCAAATAAAAGTTTTATTCCAGATTTTAGATTTTTACATGTTAAATCAGATAGAATTGACGAAGATGCTCTGGGGAAGATTGTAGGATGTACCAATGAAGAGATATTCCTTACAGAGTTTTATCAAGCTTCAGTATTCCTGAAATGAAAGGACCCCAGGACACATTATGTTTCTGAATACAGCCATTGCAGGGATGGGGATAAAGGTACACTGTGGCCGAGTGAGATATATACCTTACTGTCATGTTATTTCACTTACATGGAAAGTCAATTGTGGAAATGGCCTCCTCTGTCCCATCTGATATAATGACAACCTAGAAAAGTCTTTGACAACTAATTAAAGCTAAACCAAGAGCAAAGGCATTGATCACTGGGAAAGGTTTATGAATGCTACCTAAGTAATTCCTCAACTAAAAGGTTTAGGAGGATGAAAGTTTACTGATTGTCATATGAAAGAATAAGAGACAGGGCTATGAAAAGAATTCACATATTACTGTTCAGAAAAAGAAAAGATCGGTTGGAAAAAAATTTGCCTTTCTTTGAATAGCTGAATATCTAGGGTTCTGTAGCATAACCATGTGATTCATCCAAGCATGTAATAAACTTATTTGTACATGTATTGTTATAAAAAGTTGCTAAAGCAGTTTTCCATAATTTATTATGTGAAAGGTTTAGTTTGCCTTTCTGGAGGTGGTGGCAAAACTTTTTTACCATTGCTTTTCTTTAACTGGTAACTACTTAAGCAAATGTTTAACTGTGATGGTATTGTAACATCAGAGTGAGGCACTTCTCATAGATAGCAGAATATAAGTGGATATAACCTATCTACTGGTTACTCAACAGGCCTTCAAATAGTTTTAAATCCATACTTGATCTTACACTGTGTTTTCACTAATCTGCAGTTCGAGGCTGAGAACCTCACCTAAGACTTTAGGTAGCATTCATCATAGATTTGGTGATTGGTTTTATTTCTAATTTATTTTTTGAGATTCATCTATTTATTTTATTTTGAGACAGGATCACACTATTATTTTCAGTCTTAGCTGGAACTCACCATACTTGTACCTCAGTACCTCAAATGCAGTGATTATAATTGTGTGCCACCTGAGTCTGGAATAGTTTATCAAAGGAAGTTAGTTGAAACAGCTAGGAGTGACCATGCCTCAGTGGAAGAACACTTGTACAGAATGTTTAAAACACTCTGTTCTTTTCCCAGAACTACAAAAGAAGGAAAGACACCACCCAAACAAGGTCAAATCTTAAATAGGATGTATTATTTCCTTTATTTAAATGGGCAGCTGTATTATATTCTAGGTAGACTTTATCCACAATATGTATATTTTTGAGATTTTTGTTTACCTTTGAGTTCAGAATATTAGCCTATAAGAATGAAGAATCTTAACAGTAATAACATCACATTTCTATGCTGCCACTTATAGGGAATGCAAGCTTCATGTCATACCGATATAAACTAGTGTGACAAGAGTCAAGAATCTGCTCTGAGGTGAGATATTATAGGAGGGTCCAGAGGCTCTTCACAGATTCCAGTCAGGTCTAGAGACTTTCATACAGAGAAAATGCCTTTTGTACGACAGAATTCCTTTCCGCCCTCAGGAAAGTTTTCATTCCATGTTAAGCTTTATTAATTCTTCAAAGTAGGAGTATTGGATACGTGTCTGCTGTTACGATAAAAGTCCATGGCCAAGGCCACTAACAGAAGGAAGGGTTTATTTGAGGCTTATGGATTAAGAGGGATGCAAGTTTATAACCTTCATATCCTGGGAAGCATGTCAGCAAGCACCAGATATAATAGTAGGAATGGTAACTGAGTCCTCACTTCTGGAACCACAAACAAAAAGCAGAGAAAATGAACTCGAAGTGGTCAAGGACTTTTGAGACCTCAATGACTTCCCCAGTTACATAATTCCTCCAGCAAGGAAGAGAACAAAAACAGTATCACAGCATGTATATTGGAAGATACAGTTATAGTTACATATAAGATCCACAAACCGAGCCAGCAAGAAAGATGTCAGCTCATTCAACAGCCTCCAAAATTACTGTTTTCTCCATATAGTTTAGCTTTTAGAACTATGATACAAGCCAAACATTTCCTCTCTGGATGCTATTGCAAAAGATACTAATGAGTCAGTAATTCTGAAAGCAGAGTTTGAAAGAAGTGTTCGTGAAAAGCTGGCTTACGGGAAAGGTGATCTCAGGCAACAAAAATGACAAGAGAACAGTGACATGGGATAGAGAAAGGACAACTGGAATTCAGTACTGAGGTAAGCTTTACTCTCTCTGAAGGCCTTGAAGGAAGAACAAAGATTTCTGACCTTTGTTATCAGCCCTTCCCTGTGTTTGTTGCTTTGATGGTTTCCTCCGAGTTTCAGCAACTAAAGATAAGAAAAGTGTGGCTGGCACTTCATGTAGAATGTAGAATGTCATGAACTCTGTCACACAGTGGAATTTGAGCCAAGCAGATGTGGGAATAGGGGGAAAATGTTCCCGTATATCTTCATTCCAATTTACACTCATCCGTTTTATAAATGAGACAATTTAAGAGCTGAAGAAATTTGCTCACGGTCAAAATAATGACTAAGCAAAACTCAGCAGGAATGAAGAGATTTTTAGCTTTGTACTGATTCAAAGCCTGTAGTGTAACAAGACTTCCAGGTGCTATGCAGACAGATTTAGGTTCTCCATGTGCAGGATTAAAATGGTTTCCTTCAAATATTCTTAAATAACAAGACCATACCATGTATGTTATCAAGTGATCCAGAGGATGAGCTGTTCTTTCCAGCTAAATTTGAACAGATTTTTGTAAGTATTTTATTTTTCAAAACTTAGTCAAGGGTATTTTGCAGAGAGTGATATTTGGAAAGATTTTCAAGACATGCCTGTGAAATGGATGGTACACTATAGGCATTGGTAAATAGTGAGCTAATCCAAGGTGAAGAGGCAATATACCAAACAGATTGGATTATTTATTTCCTAATACTATTGAAACACAATGCAGCAAACTGATACCTGGTGATTTCTCTGCTCCATGTTTCAGTCTTTCCAAATGGCTAAAATAAGGATATTGAAGGTCCTTGGAATTTTATACCTCAAAACGCACTTTGAATCCAGACATGTATTGTGTCATTGAGGTGTCTGTTAGTTTGATGTTTGTCTGCTCACAGTTGTCCTTAACTCCTGGTGGCCTCTGAAGTCTTTGTGTGTTGGGCATCTGCTTGGAGTTACTCTGATTTTCACTTCTGCCATGTATGTTGATTCATCTGCTATCACTGTGTGTGTGTGTGTATGTGTGTGTGTCCACTAGGTTAAAGCTCTCTAAGCCTTTGGATAGTTAGATTGACCTCCATCTAGATAATTTATACTCCCTTTTAACTATGTGCACCCTTAACTACATCTATAAAATTTATATGAAACATATTAACAATTTTCAAGGATAAACATACGGATTGATTTAAAAGGCCACCCTTCCTTTCACAGAATTTGGATGCTTCGAGAAATAGTAGCCGTAGAATGGAGATGGGTGTGGCTATGTTTTAAGTAATGTGACTATAAGGAATTCATTTCTTTCATCAGTACATACTTACTGAGTAAATATTGCTTTTGAAAATACTAACTAGCACTTAGCTCTTGATCCACAACTTTTCATGTGGCATAGAACCAAGAGCCTTCTGCATGGAAGCAGTACGCTATTCTTAAGCTTTTTCGAGCCACTGTTTTCGGTTAGAAATATGAAGTTTCTCTAAACCCAGATATGATAGTATATTAAAGGGAGAAGAGAACCTGATGGCTTCTCTTTCACATCCCTGCAGCTGAGTGGCTGGAATAGATCACTTTTCGACTTCCAACGTTGGATACATACGTGACAAGAGAGGTGGGCATGGCACAAGGTGACTGGGAGAACCTAAGGGTCAGCATGGTCAATGTCACATTCTGTCTGCTGAGAAAAAATGACAATGGCTTCAAGTGCTTAAGATGAAATGTTGGAATAAAAGTACCACTTGAGTCAGATGCAAAATGTTGAAGGGAAAGTATTGGGCTTTAATGTGTTTTGATTCCAATTGAAGGCTGTCAGCAGCGAAGCTGCCTTCCCAGCCCACACCCCATCTTAACGTATCAACTAGTCAGTTTAAAAAAAAAATACTGAATTTCAGGTATCTTAACAATCCTTGCCTACATATAGGAACAAAATGTCATTCTCAGAAAGTATTATTCTGACTAACATACAAGGAAAGGCCAGAATTAAACAAGGCTGAAAAGTATTTAAAATATATAATTCAAGCTCAGCATTCATTTGAATCAATCTGAGAGTACAAGTTGTGGTTAAATTAATCCTACCACTAGGGGAGGATTGCCATTTTTCTACTCACATTCAGATGTTGTCTCTTCTCCTACGTGAAATAGAAACATCATGAAAAAATAATGAAATAGACACAGAGCATGACACATGTGGCGGGCATTTGTTCGAAAGTTTAGGATGAGAGATTACTTTTAAAAAAGAGAGAAAGAAACTCAGTACAGACTCTAAAATGTTCTTCCTTCAGATCCACACCTGCTGCATGGTCTACTATTTGAGCTCTCCTAAGATAGTGTTAACTTTTAGAAAGATTTATTACCCAGAAACCAGAAATGATGAAGGTCATACTACAATCTGAAACTGTCTCAAATGCTTTTGGTTTGGCTTCACCAAAAATGCATTGTGCCAAACACTTTTTCTCTTTAATTTTTAAACCCTTGTGTATTTTTAAAGAAAATTCAATCCACATGTTTCTTATGCATTTACACTTAACTCATCACATTCCTCTTGTGTAAGAGCAACTTTGTGACTAAAGAGACTTTGGAAATTATTTATTTTCTTTGAAGCATTTTAGTATAAAAATAATAGCATGCTTTTGGTGCAATCCATTTTAAATGACCAGGTGTTTTATTTTTCTGTTATGAAAAGAACAGAATCTACAACATATTTGTCCTTTGCTTCTGCGTTCATTACTCAATTAACAAAATAATAATAATAATAATAATAATAAATAATAATAATAATAATATATCATTACCAAAGACGTTAACAGCTTGAGTTATTATTTACTATTTTGTAAGTATTGTAAACTCAATGATTACATTAGTGATAGCATAAGAATGTGTACATTTCATAGCATGTTTCTTAACAAGGGCATTGGACTAACTTGTGAGACTTGAGTAGAGGTCAAAACAGAGGACTGGCAATGCACTGCTCTTTTCAGTTTTCAGAGGTATTGTTGGGCTTAGAAAGAATTTCAAAACAGCTTTCTGCTTTCTACAAACTTTCAAATGTTTTAAGTTTTCTGTTTACATCTTTTACTTTGCAGTGTTCATTTCTCTGACTTATATTACTTTCCTTGATTCAAATCCTTGATTACTCACTTCTATAATTTCAATTAAAATGAAGGCTTTTCTAGAATATGTACTTATTAAGTGAAACAATTATGCTTATACCATATATGTTTCCTATACTATTTTAGCTTATTAATTATGTTAATTATACATAGTTAAATGTCTCTATTTATTCTTATTTTTTTTAGTATAGAAATAGAGTTTATTTATGGCATGAGGAGGGGAGTTTAATAGGGTAGTAGAGGCAGAGAAAGGCAGAGAGAGGGAGAGAGAAGTAAATGAGTAGAGAGTAGAGAAGTGGAGAGGCCGGCCATGACCACGTGGAGGGGGGAGGGGGAAGAGAATGGGGAAAGGTAAGAGAAGTAAGAGAGAGGCAAGAGAGAAGAGCTAGTTATTCTTAAATAACCATAAAACTGTGTGCTGTGGGACATGAGTGTACCAAGCATCCTGCAGAGAAGAATTTATGAGAATGTTTCTTATTATAGTCTCATTATTCCCAGTTGCAATCCCTATAATGTACGATGTCAGAAGTTGTGGCTTTTTGGGTGTTAAAATTTACTGAATTAATTATATAACTTTTGCTACACTGTGTCTTTATTAAAAATATACAGTAAAACTGATAAAACTCCAGATAAAATAGATTATAATTCTGTCCCTTTAAAAGTAGTTTATGATATAAATCATAATGAGGTAAATCTTAACTCTTAAAATATTTTACTTCTTGTCTTAAAAACACGTTCTATGAGGGAGGAATTGAGTGGGAACTGTCAATTGTCAATATTGCTTGTTTACAAAAGAAACACACTACCACTAATTAACAGGACAGTGCTCTTTGAGCTTGAAGTTGACAGTAAAGAGTGAAAAGACAAACAATACTTTTGGTTAATACTGTTTTGAGAGCCACAGATAAACATATTGCAACACTGTGAAAGCCAAGAAAAGAGACAAGCACTGCAGTGTAGACTCGGCATCTGTTTAGAAGAGATCACAAAAATGGAGAAGAGATGGGAGGAATGGACAACCAATAAATGGCACAACTTGAGACTCATCCCAAGGGCAAGTGCCAATCCAAGACACTATTAATGATACTCTGTTATGTTTACAGACAGGAGACTAGCAAAACTGTCCTCTGAGAAGTTTGACCCTGCAGCTGACTGAAACAGATACAGATACCCACAGCCAAATATTGGATGGAGGTCAGAGACTCTTATGGAAGAGTTAGGGCAAGGATTTAAGGTACTAACGGGGATCGGAACTCCACAGGATGTCCAACAGTGCCAACTCACCTGGACACCTGGGAGTTACCAGAGAGTGAGCCACCAACCAGGGAGCATACATGGGCTGGACCAAGGCACCAGGCACATACATAGCAGATGGTCATGAGTAGTAAACTCCCTTTAAAGACGTGAATTGCAAAGAGCACCTAAGAGATCTGCTTGCATAATCTGACTTCATGTGTTATATACATTTCATTCATTGCTCTCCCACTCAGATGTGCTGCAGTCATTGCCTAGGCAACTGTATTTACACTTGAGATGCTGGAAGAACGTGCTGTCACCTGCGATGCTAGGTGTCCAGATATGCATCATGTAAGACATACAAGGTCATGGAACCTTTCATCCATACTTCAGAGGGAGCCCTTCTAGGCCAAGGACATATGTATCATTGCAGTGATGTACATTAAATAGCCCTGGATGGCACTGCATGACGTGTAATAAGTGGATCTAAAATTCAGATTCCACAAAGTTATTGGCATCACGGAAAGACACAGGCAAGCTGCGAAAAAAAGCTATGTGGGCTACAAGGAAAAAGAACCCAAAACTTTAGAGTTTATGTCATGCTACCTTTGAAATGAGCCCTGAATGTTGAATATGGAGCTATGGGACTTCAAGTATGTCCTTACTGGGTTTTGATCTTGCTTTCACCTTACCTTTCCATGAGAATTGGTTATATTTCTATTTGGAAATAAGAATATGTATTCTGTAATATTAGGAGCAATATACCTTCATTTTGACACATACCCACAGCCAAGGTTGCGTCAGTCTCAAAGAAGATTTTTGGAACAATGTGAGCACAGTTAACAAAGACACTCTTGAAGATAGATAGGATGAATTTGGCATGAAAGAGTGGACCTGGCTTCTTTGCAGGCCGGGGTCCAATGCTACAATTTAAGGTACTGTATTTGGTTTTCAACTGGAGAAATGGATTTGTGATGGCTAGTTGTGATTGTTAACAGGACTGGATTGAGAAGCACCTAAAATATTAAGAAGGCATACCTCTGAGGCCTTCCCATCTTTTCAGCTCCTCCCTCTTGCTGACTACTCACTTCAGTGCCATGAGCTGTTCTGTGCTGTCACAGCCTATCTGACACGATTGACAGCCTTGAAAATCATGAGGCAAAGTAAGTTTCTCTCCCAGTAAGTTCTCTTGAATGTTTATCATGGTAATGGAAATATGAAAGATACAATGTGTCTAATACAAAGGAATCTTTTACATTATCTTTTTTGTGATACTTTATTTACATTTCAAATGGTTCCCCCTTTTTAACATACATGTAAGTTTTGGTGTAGATAGGAGCAGTGATTCACTGTGAATGGTAAAATTTTTCAGGAAAGTATATCAGTTTTGTTGCATTTTCTAAATTTTTTTTTTTTTGTAGCAGGAAGTATTTTCATTGAACTAAAATCAGTGAAACTGAAAACATGTGTTTTTCTGTTTGTTTTATTTCAGCTTTATTGGTACATAATGTATAAAGGTGTGTATCTTCATGATATTCAAGGTGATTTTTAAGTTGATGAATTAGTTACTGGAAGTAATTAACAATAATAATTTAATATTTTCTTTAATACTGTGAATCATCTTCTTGTAAGGAAAAGATTTAATAAAGGCACATTTTATTATAAAAAATATATTAAAATTCCTCTCATAGAAAGTATTCTTAAAGTAATAATTGCTATACATTTGATTATAAAAATACATACTTAGCTGGGCAGTAGTGGTGCACGCCTTTAATTTTAGCACTCGGGAGGCCGAGGCAGGCAGATTTCTGAGTTCAAGGCCAGCCTGGTCTACAGAGTGAGTTCCAGGACAGCCAGGGCTACACAGAGAAACCTTGTCTCAAGAAAACCTATATATATATACTTGCACTATGCAATGGTATAGTATAACCATTCCTATTCTAAAAGACAGAAAATGGGGGGAGGGGGCATACAGAAGAAGGATAAGAGTGCAGCAAGAGCAAGTCCATCAAGTAAACACCAAACCCAATAGTTCCATGGCTAACATCTGAGCTTCTTGATGGAATTGCCTTGGCATCAAAGGGGATTGGGATTCTACCCTTCAGCTCTACCCCATGAGGCACACATAGCCTCCTAGTTAACTGGCTTCCCTCTATGCACACAGCTTTTCAGAGATGACATACCATAGTCTCAGTATTTCCAACATCATGTGTTCTCCAAAGCAATTGGGGCTTCAAGTTCATTGTGTCACAGAAAGGCCTCTCCATAGCTGTAAAGAGTTAGACCCTGCTGCCGAAACATTCTTCTGGAGCTCAGCCTTAGCTCTCACAACCTCCTCACTCTTGCACCTTTCTTGTCTGCGAAATGAGCACCACATGCATGATGCTGATGAATTTGTTGCCAATTCCAGATGTAGCCTCGCTCCTCATATCACAGCTATAGTGACCTCTGTGTACCCTTTTGGTTGAATCTGACAATACATTTTCCCCACACATTTGTTTCTTATTAGGAAAACTTCAAGAGTATTGTAAAGTCAGGCTCTCCCCTTTCAGTGGCTTTTCATTTTCATAAGATGGACTCTTTGATGAGTCTGGTTATATCTTCAGGTCACTGTTTCTATTGACCTATTTTGTGATGAAGCGTTAATATAAAATAAACCTACTACCTATTGAACAAATACTATGTGCAAGTAGTATAAAAACATTCTCCTATCATAAGGGATATGACTTAGACAAAGATCAGACTTAGGCTTACAAATTAAACTTAGTTTTGTTCATGTGGATTTCTGACTGGGAATATATTTACGAGGGAGGTAGGTAATATTGCCCATCCTTGATAAACAATGACATTCATTTAACAGGATATTAAAAGATAACTATACCAAAGTAATATTATACAAGCTCAGTGCTGGAATCAGGATGCAAATGGGATTTGGTTTGATCCTCCATGGCCACACTTTCATCAGCATCTCTGGAAATAATATAATACGTTTCATCTTTTAACAGCTCTTGTGAATTTGACATCTTAATGATTGATCCTATCCTTTAATGTGCTCATGTTCCAGTAGAGATACCTATTGAATACTTTTGTACTGCTTATGGTTGCTCCTTCTATGGTCATACTTTTCATATACAGCTGTTGACAATTTAATTTTAATAGTATGTAGCTTTCCATATGTTCTATATATTCTTCTATGACCATGATTGAATATAGTCATTTTGTATTAAGAAAAGATATTTCTTTTCTAGAATTTAAAGGACAATTTTTTTCACGGCATATCTTTTCCTCTTTTTTTCTTCCATCTTTTTATATATTTTCTTTCTTCTTAAAGTAATATCACCACAGATTTTAAGTTTGTAGGATTAAATGGGAGATATGAGTTGGAGATGACTTAATTTTTCCTTCTGTTTATGTATTCTATTCAATTTTTTGTATTCTGTGGGAGACACTTTTCATGCATGATTTCAGGAAAGTATTTATACTGGATCTTAATGACTTTCAATTTCTTTTACCTCAAAACTAAGAGCTATTACCATGTTAAAGACGAGTTAAGTGAAACTCAGGAAGTATTTCCAAAATAATGCAATTTGCTATCTGAATGTAGATTTCACCCTAGATCTCCTCTTTGTCAATGCCTGTGAGTGTTTTCTCCTCATATTATATCTCCTTTTATCATGGAACATATGATTTTGAGATTTCTGAGATGAAAGAAACCTCTTTATTCCATTTCAACTTATGTTTCAAAGAACTATGTTCCAGCCAATTGCTCTATTTACTTACAGTCACACGATTAAGCACCACAATACCTATGCTCTGATTATAATTGTTTATATTGTTTTTAGTCCATATTTATGAAGTAAAGACTTAGGTTATTCTTTGACTTGCTTGATTTGGTTGGGAAAACACTGAGACTGGTGAAATGATTTAAAAACGGATGCACACTCTGAACAGATGGTTTTGTATTGCTACCTCAATATCAGGTAACAGTGTACAATATCTGAACATGCACTTTAATGCCTGTGTTCTTTGGCTGTGCACTTGTCCTGTTGACAAAGTCCTGGCCTGCTGCAGCTGTGCATTGGACAGTGATAATACAAAAGATTGTTCTGTGAGAATCTCTTCTTATATGGTATATCTGTTTGCAGATTCAACATGACAATATCCTATTGTTTAGGTGTTAGTCAGGGAATATATTACTGCTCGTTGGCAAGCCTGTAAGATTTGGTTTTACAAAATACCTGAGAAAATAAATACCAACTTCTTTTAGCTCAATGCTTGATCACGTGATTCACTGTGAGGGTAAGACATGGCATCAAGACCAGATGTCCTTGGAGCATCATGAGTGTGAGGATGTGGTAACAGAGCATCTGCACACAGAAAGCAGAGGAGGATGAAGGCTAGTGCTCTGTGTATTCTCAACTTAGTATTTTGTTTAATGACCTCAATCAAAATGGTCCTACCACTATAATGGTGGGTCATTCTTCTTCAATGTAACCTGCTTGAGAACACCCTCATAGACAAGTACAGAAGTTTGTCACGGAAGTCATTCTGAACCTGTGCTTCAGAGCTTAGCTAATTTAAGCCCCTGTATGGTAAATTTAGTTAAGTTCTCTACCAAGATTAGCCATCAAGGCATTGCTTGCTGGTATGGCAGTTTCAGCTTGTCAGTTTGCATAAGAATGTTTAAGCATGACAGACAGTATCGGAATTCTGAATGTGGAAAATGATGGGTCTAAAAGCATCAGCACAGAAGTGGAGATAAAGGATCAAACTGACCTCAACTGTCAGCATGTGCACTGCTTGGGGTCAATTTGAAAAAGAAGACGGCTCTATATAGAATTGGAACTGATATGCTAATGCAAATGAAATGTTTCAAGAAAAAACATCTCATTGATTTCTATTTTGTCTTAACCAATGAGCCATGAAATTAATCAGTTTAGAAGCCAATCCAAAATACATTTTTGAAGTAATGCATAGTATAGATATTTTCCAAAATAGTTGGTATTCTTAAAATACTGCTGGAGGCTCCATGGGTAAAGGTGCTTGCAGCCACCAGAAACCCACATGGTGAATCTGCTCTTTCAAGTTGTTGCTTCCAGAGGTCCTCCACGGCACACATACAGAAATAAATGTACAATTAAAATTATTGTAGACATATATTGCTTTTGATTATCAAGTCGTTTGAAAATGATTCATTTGCTGATAAAAGCTAATGTTATGATGAAGCAGCAGGATGAGGAGGAAGAGAAAGAAGGGGAAGAGGGGGCAGGAGAAGCAGGAGTAGGAGGAGCAGGAGGAGGAAGAGCAGGAGGAGGAGCAGGAGGAGGAAGAACAGGAAGAGGAGCAGGAGGAGGAGGAAGAGCAGGAAGAGGAGCAGGAGCAGGAGGAGGAGGAGCAGGAGGAAGAGGAGCAGGGGGTTAACACGAGTACTAATAATAATCACCTCATTTATAAGCCTCACAATATTTGTGCATGCTTTGCCAAGAAGCTCACAAACTAATTTGGGCTTTGCTTAATTTTCTCTATAACAGATACAAAAGTATTATTTGATTTATATCTAAGAAAACTGTAGCTCAGAAATTGACTTTTGTTCTCTTTTATGTGGATCCTAGCTCCTAATCTTTAGATTTTAATCTAAATAAACCTCCAAATCCAGACAAGTAGAAAGGAGCCACATGTGTGTCATGTGGGAGGAGGAGGAGAGGGCTAAAGTAGACACAGGTGCTATGTGCTAGTCCAAGTGGTCACCAAAATATAAGTGTATATGTTAACTTTTGTTACCTGAAAAAAATACTTCTTTTTGCTTTGCTAACCTGGGCCCCCATACTGAGATCAAGTAGTCCAAAATAGGACACTTTCTAGCATTGCCTATACCATTATATTTGACTTTCTCTTTGCTTAATAACATATGCATTGTGGAGAAACTTGAAGTCGTGCTAAACAGAATGACTTTTCTATGAGTATAACACCAAATACCTTTACTGATTCTAGAGTAAAAAAAATCATATATATATATATATATATATATATATATATATATATATATGATTTTGTAAATATATATATAAAATATTTTTGTATATATATATATATATATATATACACACACACAAAATTAATTTTATAATTTCAACCATTCATGATTCTAGGAGAGTATATATAATATGGGAACAGAGATTATAGGATCTGAACTCACTTAGTTGTATGTGCTATAGTGTTTCTTTGGTCCACATACTTTACACTACACATTATGACTTTAAAAAGTCCTTTAGTGTTACATGTACTGAGTAGAGGTCTATTTCTATCTCTGTGACTGTCTCTTTCTCTATCTATCATCTATCTATCTATCTATCTATCTATCTATCATCAAATATAGTTATATATTTACATAACATTGAACAGGTAAATAGGTAGGTGTCATAACAAATCAATACTGAAATCAATTTTTTAAAAAAAAATATTTTAAACAATTAGCCTATGTTCTTTCCATTCTCAAAACTCAACTGAGCTTATTTTTAATTTATCTTGGCCACTGCAATGATGAATTACAAAACTTTTACCCCAATTGAGAAGGAACACAATTGGCCCCAAAACTTAGAATTTTCTTGTTTCTTTGCTTGATTTTTATTTGAATGTTTTGATTTTTTCCCTAATTGGACTAAATAGAAAGGATATTGTATTTTTTTGGCAGTACTAAAATATAGAAAAATTTTAAAGATTTTAACTAAATTCAGAATGTTACTATACTTTAAATTCGTTGCTTTCTAAATTAAAGAATTACAGTGATTTGGAATTCAGGTTAAAATTTTGAGCAGGGCAGTGGTGGCATATGCCTTTAATACCAGCACACAGAGACAGAGACAGGAAAATCTCTTTAAATTCTAGTCCAGCATGGTCTCTAAAATGAAGTCAGGGTGGGACACTTCCCCTCTGATAAGATAAACCTGCTTTCCACACAAATGACATATTTTTCCCAGTCCCTTAAATTGGTGTAGATTGTTTTGGTCAGTTTTCAAATTATAGATATATTGCCAGTTTAGGGGATGATTACAAATAATTATGGTCTTGAATGGGGAGGAAATAAAATCAGGAGCTTAACTCAGGGGTTTCCATCTTTCCTTTTCTTTTCTCTTTGAAGATTAATTGTTCAAGTAAGATTATTTGTTTACACTGATATGGATAATTGTTCATTGACACAAGTTTAAGATTTTCATTGATATAAATCTTTGTGTGTTCATACAAAATTTAAAGTTAATTTTGTTACACAACCTTATATATATAAAATGTCTCAACTCTCGCATAGACATCATGCCTATGCAACACATTTAAAAATGCAAGGTTTAATCCAAGTCCTTTTAATAGTTACTATTGCAAACTATTAACCTTAAGTTGTTTAGGAAATACAAGTTAATAGTCAGACAGTCAAACTCACAGTTATGTCAGAGACTAGTTTGTATTATCACAGAAATATGCACCCTGTGTTAAACAGATAATTGATATCTAAAGCCAGGCAATGTTTGCTTTTTCAGATATGCTGTAAATAGATAGATGGCATTCACATTTCTCGATGACCATTCAAATGATTCTCTATTTGAATATGGCATTTAAATAGGTTATTATTATTATTAATTTATGGCTTTCTTTTTTGACACTGAGACCTGTCAGCTCCTGTCAGTACCACATTCCACTTAAAGAAGATGATAAGCATCAAAGGACCTCCATTTGGAGATGGCTTTATATGTGGCAAACTAGTAACCGGGCCAAAAAAAACAAAAGTATGCCCTAACTTCATCTACAGACATAGCGATGCCCAGAATGGACAAACTTAAACACAGGAGAGTCTACTTCTGGTCTCTGTCAGGACATGGTAAGCAACTTCTTCATAATTCCTGCTTCACAAAAAAAGTCTTTCAACTATTTTTACCAGAAGGTTGAAGATGAAGCTCGAACGTTTTAGGATTCTGAGTAGCTGTCCAGGCAGCCAACTATCTGTCATTTCTATAATTTTGGAAGTGCTTGCCTCCACTTCCTACAGACTCAGATAAGATGTATTCCCTTCTCAAATCTCTGGTGGCGTTGAAGAATAGATAGTTACAGTCTTCCAATTAAGCTTGAGTTATTTAGGATTTAAGAAGATGACTTAGGTCTAAAAGATATTTCTAGGTTGGAATGCAAGTTAGGATAAAATTTGAGTTAGGTAGAAAACTTTGAATACACCAAGATAGGATATGTAATACATACATTTTTCCTTAATTGCCAAATACTATGGACTAGACATTGTAAATGTCTATACCTTATAGTTTCCTTATACTAAATGTCTATACCTTATAGTTTCTTAATTCTTATAATTGTATTCAACATATATTTGAAAAAAATGAGCCTTTTATTGGACTAAATAGGGGAAAATATAGATAGAATATCTTGTGTATTGTATGGATGTATCACCTGTCAATTAAAAAAAAACTTATGGCGTATAGGAAAGGGTAGAATAGAAATTGGGACATCTGGGATGCAGAAACAATTCTGGGATAGAGCCAGGTAGAGAAGATTTTCTGGGAAGATGTGACAAGACAGGCACATGGTACCTGAGCTCAGGTAATCAGCCACATGACATAATGTAGACTAGAGTAAATGGGTTATAACAAGTTAGGATATATTCAGAGAAGAGCCTCATTAAATGATCAAGATATTTGTAAATGAGCATGGGACAGGGAGGAAGAACCAGGATCAACATTTACACCATTGCGATATAATTAGGTGGCTGACAATACAAACATCCTCACAACTGCTGGAGCTGGCTGGTGTGTACACATCATTTTTCATCAATTCTTAGCAGACTTAAAAATTCCTACCTATAGGGAGATCACGATTTAGTATACTGTCACTGTTCCTCCCATCCCCCCTCCAAATCCGTTATATTTAAAAGACAAACTTTCTTTTAACATGATAGGAAGTAGCACATATCCTGAAAAGTAATTTTACTGAAAAAAATTTTTTTTCTTAAATCTCAGGACACTTGCTTGATCTTATATGTAATTTTGCAAAACAGCACCTTGAGCTAGACTGGGAGTTTAGGCCGTCTCTGTAGCTAAAATACAAATGAAAAGAGTCATAATGTGGCAAATTCTCTGACTCTTTCTTGTGTAATTCTCAAACTCTTCGGAGCATGTGGTGTTGCAACAACAGGTGCTTTCCATCCATTAAGCACTGCTGCCCCAGTTATGTCTAATTGGTTGTGGTATTGTTGTTACTAGATGTGATTTCCTCTACTGCCACTTGATATCCTGTACAAAAAGGATCAGTCCTACATGATAACATAACATGTGTGTCTCTTTAACAACTGGTGTTTGGAGGTTGTTGACTTCTACTTACATTGTGCTTTCCAGAGCTGTTGTTCTGTACACTTTGCATCAGAAAATGTCTGTGTGAAATATTATTCATATGTTGAAGATTTACATATTTGGTGAATGTACAATAAACATTTATTATAACAGCAAAGATACCAATGAGCACAAAGTGGCACACGGGAATAAATGCACATGCATACAGATGCTCAAGACTATCGATATCACTTGGGGTATGTGAAATGATGATAAAATTGGAAGGGTTGCTTCAGTTTAACTATCTGGTGGGGTGATTGATGTACCCCTTCCTCATCTGTAGTATTTCTAAACCTTTCAAAACATTTCCTTTTGTTGTTCTTGGGATAGATATAGAAAATTCTAAACATTCCAAAAATGAGCAAGCTACCATGCCAAATTTGTCATGTAAATAAGGAAGATATTAAATTATTTGTTTTTATTCATAAGGAAAATCTATTAATAAAGATTTCTTTTATAGTTTGCTACATGGATTTTGTTCTCTTCTCAAAGAATCCCACATGCCTTGAGAGTTTTCATATGGTAAATCAGAGATTGTTGTAACAATCTCCTTGAAAAAAAAAAACTGGGACTCAAAATGCTTAAATAAATGGCATCAATTCACACCGCATTATATGGCAGAGCCAGCTACCATCTAAGCCTCTAACACATAAATCTATCATCTTCAAGTCACACAATCCACAAAGGTCACTAATTAAAAAATGCAAAAGTACTTTAAGCTAAATCCAGAAGGGCTGAGAAGGAAAAAGTGCACACATACACTGAGGGCTATACAGCGGCAAGAGTACTGTGACAATGTCAATTAATGTGGCTTTCAGAATCATGGCTTTACTCTTGGGTGTGAAAACTCACTAGGATCCTATTACTGCACATGTCCAGCAGGATTTGTTATGCTTCTTGATGGAAAATCATGCTATGAATTCATTTCCTGTCCAAAAAATGCATCTGAACACAGCCATGGCTGTGTTCTGACATCATATGGTCCCCTGTGTATCTATTCCATAGGTTTGACACAGATGGAAAAACATGTAATGATTGTTCATCACTTGCTAATAGTGGATGCATGATTTCTGTCATGCTCTTAGCCCAGTTTCCTGGGTATGACCTGCACTTGAATCGAAAGATCCATGTATCTTCAGGAACTGACATTTTTACTGTTTGCCAATTTTCAAGATAGTTGACATATACACTTTGATGTAACAGCTATAGGACTCTATTCAGCCAGCGAAAGTCAATGGTTTTTGCATTAGATTATGACCCTGTTTAACAGAATCTGTCTCTCATATTTTCTTTTCTCATTTATTGGTTATTTTATTTACTTACATTTCAAATGTTATCCCCCTTTCTAGTTTCTCCTCCTCCAACCCCCTATCCCATACCCTCCCCTTGCTTCTATGAGGGTGCTCCCCCACCCACCTACCCACTCCTGCCTGTCCCTTAGTTTAAGAGAGGAAGATATATGCGTAGAAAAAGAATCAGAGCGATACAGCATGCCTGGAATTGAAGACAGTAAATCCAAGAGTTTGTACAAGAAAGAAAGTAGAGCCAATCTCTTAACCAGTACAAGCAATTATATATACATATGTGTGTGTGTGTGTGTGTGTGTGTGTGTATGTGTAATCACAAGTAGTCTTGAAATGGAGCTAATATGAGAGAGCTAATATGTATACTTCCTGGTGACAATGGCTTATCAAGGAAGGACTAACAACAATTCTCAACCTGTGGGTCACAACCCCATTAGGAGTTATATAGATACCCTGCATATAAATATTTATTACACCCCATCAAAGTAGGAAAATTATAGTTATGAAGTAGAAGCTGAATGATTTTATGGTTGGGATGTTATATCATGTGAACCACAAATTAATAAGACCTGCTAAGCAGGAGAGGGTTTATCTCAGCATGTAGATATGACATGTGCATACAACTTCAGAGCTATATTTTCAGAACACTCTAGGAATGCTACAGGATTAAAGTCACATTGTCTTTGGTCTTTATGATACAATGTTTAAGGATCAACTTCAGATCTAGAAGATAAGAATGTAGAAGGTCATCTAACAGGTGGTTTTGACACCAGGCATGATAATGGCCATTCAGAGTCCCATACTTTCTAGAATCTATGAATATAAATTGGCATTATTTGTTAACATGGAATTTTCATATGCAAGTAAGGATGTCAAGTTGGGATATTAGTCTGGATTATACAGATAGGTTTAATCTAGTCTATAGATTGTTGAAAATGGAATCTGTCCCTCATTTCAAGAGAGGAAGATGTACTCACAGAAAACGTATTGGAGAGATACAGCATGCCTGGAATTGAAGACAGGAAATCCAAGAGTTTACACAAAAAGGAAGTGGGGTCAGTCTCTTAACTAACACAAATGAGAAAATAGATTCTCAACCAAAGTTTCTAGAAAAAAACATATGTCTAAACACAGCTTCATTTTAGTTCAATGAAAGTCATCTTGTCCTCTCAAAATATAGAATTATATTTTAATAATTTTCATTTTATGCCTTCACACATTTGTAATTTATTATACAGTAGGAGAAAATGAATACTGGAACATGGTATTTTTTGTAGTATAGGAATGTATGGCAAAAGTAAAGCATTTTCATTCTTGGGCCTAAAGACTCAACAGATTCAACAATGTTCTATGTGTTGGCAGCAGAGAGGAAAACTGATGATCCATTTGGGAACTCAGAAGAGAGTTTTGAGCCAAGAAGCAGACTTCTAGAAGCTTTTCTGGTTTTGTATTTTTGTCTTATTGCAATTAGACTTTCATTACACATTTGACCATTACACTTCTTGACATTTGGAAAATCAGTTTTCAGATATGCTCCTGGACTCTGTTGGCAACCAAATCCCTGACTTAGAATATGTGACTCACATATATGACCAATTTGATCTTCTATGAACTAGCTATAATCAGATCGACCAAATTATAATATTCGTAGTTCTCTAGTTTCACATGAAGTAAAATAATCAGCATTCAAGGGAAGAGGAAATGAACAAATATGTATACATATTCATGTATTATCTTCTTGCTTTGTTCTATCACACAGTCTGATTCTTACTCTTGGTAAATGGAAACTATTAGTAATGGGTTGCAGCATTAGGAAGGTTGTGAACCACTGGGCTAGAAGATGCAGCTATGGATTGCATCAGGTAGTGAGTCCACTGGATGGAGAATGGGAAGTCTCTTATTAGAGGGAGTGATTTAAATCAGAAGCATTCTTAAATAATAATCAAGAAGACCACCTTCCACCCAGAAGGATTATTCTGGATGGATCCAGGGAAATATGTTTAGATTGAAAGCTCTTTAGAACAGTGATTGCCAGGTCTGATCTTTTGAGGCACAGAGAAATAATGGTTGACTACTTAACGTACACTTTTTATCGACATGACACCAAGCAATCTGTTTTTGGAATTGCCAAAATGGTTGCATCTAAGTGCCTAAGACTTGCATAAAACAATGTAGGTCACTTATTTTCTGTAGTTGGGTTTGGGGATCACCTGTGATTCTTGAATTAGGATATAGGTAATAAGTGTGAACAATAAAACTGGTAAAAAAAAATGATATGTGTCTGAAGTAGCATTCCCACATAATTGTTTGTGGTCCATCCATTGGCAAACCATATGCAGATCTCTGCTTACATAAAAATGGAGGCTGGGAACATATCTGCCAACAAAGATTCATTATTTCTAAATGTTTGTTGTAAAGGTTTTGTTAAAGCTCTGATTGGGAACTATGTCTTGCTTTGATTGATTTTCAGATTCTGACTGGCAATAGCATTGATATAAGTAAAGACATGACACCATTGGACAAGTTAAGTAAAATTGGAGTAAAATCTGGTGAGAAATGGTTACCCAGACTGGCCCCATTGCACAATGATTACCTCCTCCATGTGATGTGTACATGCACATTGAAGCAGTACACAGCTATGCATGAAGTTGTGTTATTGACTATATTGGGGAGAAATGTCAGCACTAAGACTTGATTGTATCATGTTGGCCATGAGCATGAAAGTGGCAATACCATTGTGGCTGTTGGTGTGCTCATTCTAATCCTGTTTTCCTTGGCATTATGGGGGCTGAATTTCTAGACTCAGAAGCGGCTATTGAAAACCACAAAGAACTCACATGAAGAGTCAAGCAGAGACATGAACAACAAGTCTGATGGTGGTGATGTTAGGGTGTCTTCTTTCCTCCATCCTTGGTTTGTAGTCTGAGAGGAACACCAAGATCCAAATGATGTGACTTTTTCTGTGACCGCCAAGAATAACCAGGAAGTATATGCTGGTTTGTCTTCCTCCCTGCAGTCTGAATGAATGGATATGACTTTATGGAGACAGATAGCCAACAGACACAGAATGGGTACACAGTAAACCTGCTAGCTCTCACCACAAAGTAACAAATAACCTGATCCCTAGTTAATAGAAAGGAACTTCTAGTTACCTTTCTACATGGAATGGCCTTTGGCTGTGGGAGCAGTGAGCTATATTCTCTGGTCAACTAGCATGTCAACAAAGGGCTCCAGAGATACCCAACCTAAGAGAGCTAATTCAGTAAAAGTTAAAGGAGAAGGAAAATGGGAATGAACAAACCAGGCCAATAGATAGGATATTGAGTTTTTAAATGTAGAGAACTATAAATTTGATAGCCTCACAGATGGATCCATAACTGTGGTTTTGTTTTTTTTTGGGGGGGGGCTCCTTTCAAACAGTCTTACTGAAAAATTTCAAGAGAAAAGGGAGGAAAATTGTTAGTTACCAAAATCAAGAGTGTTGTTAGCTGTCTGCTATTCAATAGGGATCCTATTTTTGTTGCTTCAAAATAAATGGTTAAATCAAACAGTTATACTGATTTTTACACTACAAATTAATTTATATGGTCTATGTAGAACTCTTAGCTCCATCTCATGAAATGGACAGAACATTATAACCTATTGTGGAGGTACACCAAAGGCATTTAATTCACCATTTTAACCCGTGCTCACAATTTTTCATTCTGAATATCATAAATTAATAAAAATAATTGTAGCCTAGATTATGATTTATTCAGAACAAGATTGTTCATTTACTTATACCTTTAAAATCTTTGAATGAAAATATTTAATTTTAAAAATATGTTCTAAGAGATGTTAATGTTTCTTGATCTTTATTGTCATTAATTCTTGCAATCTTATCCAATGAAGATGTTCAGTTCTGTTGTTTTCATAGATTTTTTTCTATTTTAATATATGAAATTGTTAAAAATAAAACAAAAAGGACTTTTCTCCCTGGCATTTATGTTGTCTAAATGGACATGAATGCCTTTGACTCCTCACCAGGGCAACACAGTTTCAGGATTTGACATTGTAGACACAAGTTTATCCATTTACTGTCTAATTTATTTCACAAATACAAAAATTAATAGATGTAGGGGATTGCTATAACTCTATAACTATACACTTCAGGAAAAATTTTAATCACAATGTTTTGTTTTGTTGATATATATATATATATATATATATATATATATATTCAGTGTATTTGTATATGTAGGCAGTCAAAAGAAAATTGGTATTGAGTCTTTTGGTGGTCTTGCTAAGTTGGTTGTTCTGTTCTGTTTCAGTGATAACAAAAAGCATTTTGACTAATATGGTTATGTCTGTTGCTTTGGATACATCAATTACCCAGGTCAATATTTTTCCTTTGTAAAAAGGAAACCTGTAAACATAATAAAAATGCAAACACCTGAGAAGGGCAGTATTTGTTTTTCCTCAAAAACAGTCTATTCTACGGTTGTGATGTTGGTCCTGATACAGAAGCAGCTAAGAGCCTTGAAATGACATAATTGGAATGTAATCGCTACTCTCAGGGAGTCTGCTTTACTACTACTGCTATTTGAATTGTACCATTTGAAGAATTAATGTGAGCAGTTTGGAGGGTAATTTAAATTCATGTGTTTTCTCCCTATTGTAGACAGTGATGGATTTAGATTTGTTCCATAATTTAGTCTTTCATATATAATGTTTATTGGTATATTGACTTACAATAATGAAAGAACAGTATGACAAAAAAATTAAATGAAACATGCCTTTGCCATAAAAGACTAAAATATCAGTAACAACTACTCAGGTCTCCAAGAAGTGACTATTCCAGCATCTGAAGAAGCAGGGAGACACAGTCAAAGAAAAGCAGTCACTGTATGAACAACAAATTTTGTGTTGAAAATGAATAAACTCTGTCCATATTTTAGACTTTATAATCCAGATTTAAGAATACAGGAATGTAAGGGAAAATCTTCCACACTAAAAGTACTAGAATATATTAGATACAAATACTTGGGGAAAATTGAAATGTCTAGGTATGTGCTTTTGGTTCTAGTTTTGTAGGAATTAATTTGCAGAAATAAGAACTCTAAATAGTCTAATATGTAGTAAAACTCACAGAGAGAGAGAGAGAGAGAGAGAGAGACAGAAAGAGAGAGACAGAGAGAGACAGAGAGCGACAGAGAGACAGAGAGACAGAGGACAGAGAGAGGGAGAGGAAGGGAGGGGTAGAGGGAGAGGCAGAAAGGCAAAATATATAGTACAGGTAATCCCAACAAATGTATTTTTTATGAAGACCATGGTGTAAAGGTAACAATATAGTTTCCTTTCAAATCTATCCCTGTTACAAATAGACTGAACTATGATAGATATTTTTTTAATTAATTCTAGACTTAATATGAACAATAACCATCACATTTATATTCGATGGTTTTGTGGGTAATGCCTGATCAAAACACGTTAAGTGAGAATTTAATAGTGTGACAATTGTTTTAAGAAAAGTGCTTACAATCATTGGCATTGTATATCAAAGCCATAAATAATAGCTAAATGATGGAAAAGTAAGCACGTAGTAGACTAAAGAGTACAAATAGAAGGGTAATTGTACTTTCTTTGAGATTTAGCCAAAGCCTTCCATGGTGCATGCATTTAAGAAAACATCAAGGAAAATGCTGGCTACTACAGGGAACGGGCATACCTGTCAAGAACCCTTGGACTTTTGTCAAAGGAAAATCTTTGCTGCTGTAGTCAATGCACATATTCATCACAATCAGTTCCAAAAGTAACCTCCAAATGCTAAATCAGAATGCTTAAGAACGTTCAGCCATTTAGTCGTTTTCCAGTCAACACCTATTTTTCACAGCCTACTATGTGTCAAAAGTTGTACTACTTTCATGGTGAGAAGCAAGTGGTTTCTCCATTAGAGAATTTATAACGTCCTTGTGGAATCCTGCCAAAATAGTGTGTTAAAAATCCATAAAGTTTCACATGCATACCTAAACTCAAATAGTGCAAGGTAGTCATGGAGATTGAACCTTATATACGTACATATATCTGTATCAGTATACATACATACGTACATATATATATGTATATGTGTATTATTATGTATATAGATAATATACATATTATGTATATATATAATGTCTATACATAATACACACACACAACATATATATATATATATATATACATATATATATATATTTAAATCATGACTAGATATCTGGAAGAAAATATTATTTACCTTTCAAGAATTCCTAAGGAAAAGATAGAGATGTCCCTAACTTTTTACATCAAGACAGGATTCTGTCCTCTATAAAATAATCTCTCTAGTCCTGTGCATTGAAGTTACAAAAAAAAAAAAAAACAAAACAGTACAAATCATGGTAAGTAAGTTCATTATTTTGAATTCTGCTGCATTCATAGGTCTCTGGGGAAACATGCATCTCATAGTCCGCAGGTTGGACACAGCTGTTTGGGTTCAGGCTATAGTGTTTTCAAATAAAAAATTCTGTGATTTATTCTTTAAACCTGAACCCCAAATAATCAAAGCAGATAGACAGCACAGTAAAACAAAATTGTAAATATCTTTGGGAGTCAATTCACATAAAACCTAAGTAGTAAGTAGTTAGTTACTGATGTCTCAATGTTGATTGCACACACAAAAAATATGCTTTATTATGTCAAGTAACAAAAATCTCTGAGTTTTTAATATTTTTATTTTACTTCCTGAAAAATATTTCTATCATTGGTAATAGTTTAAGGGAAAGATTTTAACATTTTCCTCAGGATAATGAATCATTTTTAAAAATTAAGTTTGAAATTTTATAAAGTGGATTTTGTTGAAATGACAGATAACCCATGCAAAATTATAATTCCAGTTATACTAAATGAATGTTTTACAAATCTATAAAGTACAAGTTCTCTTTAATACTTCAATTAACTATAAAAAATAACAGTAGCTATAATTATGTAGTATTAGATTTTTACTAATTTTAGAAATATTTTCATTTGTAATTCCATGTCTTGGACATCTAAACATGTGACATAGTCTGACAGTAAGAATGCATCCTCTCTTCTTTATGGACCATCTATATACTTGTGGTCACTAATGAATTTATTATTGACTTATTATTTAAAGAAAGAAATTCCAAAATATAATGTGTTTGGGTTTTTTATTTTGATGTTTTCTTCATATTTTCCCAGATCCTCCCAGGAAAATCAAACGAACTCATTACAAGTTTGAGCCTGTCATTTAGTGCCTTTATGATCTCTTCTGAGTGTAATAGTCTTTGTGGAATAAAAATGGGTCTCTCTTAGACCTCAAAACTGTTCAAAAAGAGAGATATGAAGTTCTAATGATTAAAACACTGACATACATACATACATACATATATATAGATATGTATATTCTCAAACTTTTGACTTGATAATCAGTAAGAGTTAGTTTAGGGGAATGCCAGGGAGTGGAAGACGGGAGTGGTTGGGTGGTTGGGGGAGCACCCTCATAGAGGCAGGGGGAGGAAGGATACGAGGTTCCAAAGGGGAGATCTGGAAAGGGAAAAACATTTGAAATGTAAATAAATTATCAAAAATTATATATATATGTAAAAGAGTTAGTATTCATGTTTTTTTTTTTTTAATGCTCCATGGCTATGAAAGAACCGCCAGTTTCCAGAAAGTAAAAATGGTTAATCTAAATACTCAGTACTATCATTGTTTTTGAGAATATGTTTAACTGTGTATTTTGCCCGTAATTTACTCGGTTGATTATTTCTAATTAGATAGCCATAATTCTATAGGCCCAGAAATCAAAAGACTAAATTTTGGAATACAATACCTATGTTAAATTTTCTAGGATTCTCTAATATCTAGATTCAGATATGAAAATTAAGGTGTTGAGTTATTGTCTAATTAAGGTAGAGTCCAGTAACGTGTAATATCAGAAGGACACCTGAAGGAGGTATGTTGTGTAAAAATGAACAGTCTTAAGGGCAAATTTCAAATTTGTGTATATGAAATTGCTATCAAATATTAAGCAAATTGAAGTAAAACACAGGTTTTTCTGAGCATATACCCTAGAAACTTGGACAGAAAACTGATGAAATACAGATAAAACTGTTGCTGCTATTTAACATGCTTGATTTAAGATACCAAAGAAACAGATGGAGGAGTTGGAGAAGGGACTGAAGGAGTTGAGGGAATTTGCAGCCCCACTGGGAGGGAGCAACAGTGTCAACTGGCCTGACTCCCTGATGTGATGCTCCAGGAGACTTGACCACCAACCAAAGAATACACATGGAGGGACCCATGGTGTTAGCCACATATGTGGCAGAGGAGGGCCTCATTGGCCATCAGTGGGAGGAGAGGCCCTTGAGCCTGTTAGATTCCCCAGTGTAGGGGAATGCTAGGAAGGGAAGACAGGAGTGGGAGGGTGGGGGAGCACCCTCTTAGAGGCAGGGTGAGGGAGGATGGAATAGGGGGCTTCCAAAGGGGAAAACATTTGAAATGTATATAAATATCCAAAAATAAAAATTAAAAAAAGAAAGAAAATAAAAAAGATACCAAAGAAAAATGTTGGCTATACAAGTTTCATAGACAAATCATTTTATGTAGACACTAAAATTATTTCAACTCTTAAGTAAGAGGGTCCACTAGATGCCAATTGTTATAAAGTCTTACAGTCCAAAAAGCTAAGAATTTATATTTCTATGAAGAGTGTTAGAGCAGACCTAGTGAATGAAAATCAATAAAAAAACTGCTTTGTATTTGTAAAATTAATAGAATTGTTTGCTTTTTCTTGGAAATGAAACTGAGGCCACACTGATAGCTTCACCAAGAATGGTTCTCAAATTTATGCTTATGTTTTAAAATCCAATATGAACAACAGGAATAACCCATGATGTGATTTAGATACTATATATTTATAATCTTTATTGGGAAATTATAAGTAAAGGAGATTATTGTGCAGCAGTAAGCTATCACACTTATTTTAGAAGAACTAAAAGATGCTAAATATTGATGTATTCTTAAGTCAATAAACAAAATGAATCTTAAAACTTATAACATGCTGTTTTGAAATGTATTACACCATGGAAAGACTAAATCCAACGTTAGCATATGAATTAACTTATATACTTATCGCTTTTATGTGTGGTGAAGCAGATAAACCTAAGTCCTTAGCAATTTTACAAGATACAATGCACTGGTATTCTCTAAAGAAACAGAACTTAGAGAAAGAAAAATACATATCTATATATATTATCATGGCATACCAAAGTATGAATACCATCGAAGTCCAGCTTGATGAAATGATGAATTCTGTTGGAGTTACTTAGGAGTATAGAGGAGGGATTCCTTACAGGAACAGAAATGAATCAAGGACAGCTGCATTACCAGAGCCCACCCCTATCATGGATGACAGCTCCCCAAAGCTACAAAACTTTGAGCATGGTACACAGCCTGCAGGCTGCTCTACATACTGGAATTTATTAGAGTGCCTTACAGGCTGAACTTTGAGAAGTCTTAACTGCAGCTGTTTCCTGATGCAACGACCATGGATTTGGTAGTTGTACGGTCTAAAAGACTGGATGTCCCAACCTAGGGACAGGGAAGCCAAACTTGCAGGGAAGTCCCAGAGAGCTGTCAGTCTTCAGTCTATGTTGGAATTCTGAAGAGACTGGAATCCTGAGAGAGGTTCTAACTCTGGTGAAGGAATGTTTCAGGTTCAGTACAAATGCACTTGTCAGCAAGAGTGTGGGCAAGCAGTCAAAACCAAATGTGTTCTTCTTCCATGTGCTTTTATGTAGCCTGCCACCAGAAAGTATAGCCCAGATTCAGAGTGGATCTTCTCACTTGAAATGGTCTAAGTCTAGGACATCCTTCAAAGGTATGTCCAGATGCTTGGTTTTTGTTTGTTGGTTTGTTTTTTAACTTATTTTTACTATTATTGTTATTGTTATTATTATTAATTCTTTTATTTTTAGATGTAGTCAGCTTGACAACCAAGATTAACCACCACAACAATGGACTTTATGTTGAATAAAATCCATGAAGGTTAAAAACATAGGATATGAGTAATGAAATTCTTCAGACAAAAATCAAAACAGTATAATAGTTTTTGCAGAGCTTTACAAATTCAGGTGACTACCCTAAGTGTGTTAAATGTTTTCCTGGTTGGATTGTAATTTCTGAGTTCTAGGATATAAACCTCAGGAAATGTTACATTCTACTATTAGTTTGTGCTATTATTGTTGTTGCTATTTAGAAACTAATTCCAGGCATTTATTTACATAGAGATATATGTTTATAATAGCTTATAATTTCAGATTTAAGTTCTCTCTCTCTCTCTCTCTCTCTCTCTCTCTCTGTCTTTCTCTCTATCTCTGTCTCTTTTTGTCTCTCTGTCTCTCTCCATCTCTCTCTCTCTCTTGCTCTGGTCTTACTTTCTTAATTCTATTCAATGACCCAAACACTTGAAATGGTGAAGAACTCCTGTAGGCCTGAGCATTGCAAATATGGTTTTGGAAGTTCTTGCCCTTTTTCTTTCCCTCCTCCTTTCGGAACCTTTGGTTACACTCCTAAAGCTAGTCACCAAGGTCTACTCCCTTATTTAGATACTTCTTCCTCTTAAGGCTGACCACCAAGGTCCAACTTTCAAAGTATTGAAGGCCAGCAATCATAGGCCCACTTTTGGCTATCCTAATTAACATGTGAATCAAAATTAACCAATTCTTCCTAACACAGGATTACTCCTTTTCCCTTCAGAAACTGCCATTTACCTATGGCCCACATCTGTCTTCCTCTCTATCCAGAGGCAGTCCTTTGTCACCCTGGGGCAAATCTCTCTTCTCCCTCTCCTTTGCCCCTGATCTGTTCTCCCTCATCCTCTATCACTTGTCTTTGTCTCTTATTCCCTGCCTTTTGTTCCTCTGGTGGAAATCATTCATTTTTTGTGGGAAGAACTTGGTCTTGGTATGTTCTGAGTTGATTCTGGTCTTTTCAAATGGATTTGTGCTTAAGTAAAGTTTCTGATTAATTCTACGCGTACAGTGGCAGATTAATGATGGTTAATCCACTGCTATGGGTGCCCAGCAGAACTAAATTAAAAATACTATTACTAAAATCTATTATTAAACTATTATTAAAAATACTACATGCTCTGGCAGCAGGGTATGGAGAACTGAAACTGCCAATGAGGTAGAAATTTCTTCCATGCTGATTCGTTCTCATGGTCTCATAACACACTATACAGGATATTGTGTGGGTAGGGTTGGGGTGGATAACATCAACAGACTTATCTAGCTGTAGTCTTTGTGCAACTCGACGACAGAAAAGTTGTGGTAGCACAGTAGCCAGTCTGTTCCAGGGGTAAGCAAATATTTTCTGAATAGACAGGGGTTCTCGGTCTGTAGAACAAAAGAATTATTACTACTTCAAAATAGTATGCTTGGAGATAATTGTATTAGTATTTAAGAAAAAAAATTAAATAAGACAAACTGTAAATTAAGAGATTTTCAGAGAGGAAGAAGATAAAGAAGATATAAAGTCATACTTTTTGAATTAGGGTTAACAAGAGATATCTAAAAGCAGGTTTAGAAAGGTAGTGAGGGACATTCTTCCGAGAAAACAGTAAGAATGCTGAAAGGGACAGGAAAACATGTTTAGGATTTTGGCTGGTATCTTAGTCTGAGTTTCCATTGCTGTGAGCAGATACCATGCTGAAAGCAAGCCTTATAATTTGGGCTCACTTACAGTTTCAGAAGTTCAGTCTATTATCATTATGGCAGGAAGCATGAAAGCGTCCAGACAGACATGGCACTACAGGAGTTGAGAGTTCTGCATCTTGATCCAATACAGCCAGGAGACATGGTCTCCCAAAGAGGGTGAATCTTGAGCACTGGGATCCCTCAAAGCCTACCTCCACAGTGATGCATTTCCTCCAACAAGGCCACACTATCTAATAGCAGCACTTCCCATGGGCCAAGCATATTCAAACCGCCACAGCCAATGTCCAACGAAAAGATAAAAAGGACAAAAGAAAAAGTTAGGCTTTGAGTTAGAATCCAGAAAACCAGGCAGACTTAGCAGTGAAGATCTGTGAGCAACTTTCCAGAGGGAGAACCTGTCCAGGATGGGTAAGGACATTGCCTTGTGAGGAGGATAATTATTCTTCACATCTTCTTAGCATGTCTTTATGTAAACCAGCCTTTCCTGAGTGATAGTCTCTTGCTCAAGTAATAATAGACAGGCCTGGATGTTCTAAATTTAGGAGAAGCTTAGAATCTTATATTTCAACCCAGGGACAGAAGTAAAAAGCATATTTCATTCTTTGGTCAGCAGGTAGTAACTTTTCCCTAATGTGCCTCAATAAAGCCTGGTATTTCCATCTGTAAGTGTTTCAGCTCTGAGAGGAAAGGCTTCCCCAATGGAGATTTTTCTACTCCAACGGGGAAGGTTTCCCTAATGCAAGTGTTACACCTCTGAATCTCCCTTAGCTCTCCAGTCCATCTGTTTGCTGTCCACATTATGTGGAAGGGAAAAGTCATACACTGACTCACACACTGATGATGAGACATGCAAACCAAGAGGATTCCCAGCACTTCACTCACAGTGTGTTGTCTATACAGATGAAGCCAATGGAGACACTTCTGTCTGTGACATAGTACATAGCTGAAAGACAGGATTTTATATCATTGAGAAATTTATAGATGACTACTATATTCACATCATTTACATCTCTCTTTCTCTTCTTCTAATTTCTTTCAGGTCTTCCCATCCCTTACTAAAGCTCTACATGTTTATTATATATGTGTATACATCTATGTACCTGTATACATATTTATGATGAAAATCCATAGGTGGAAGATAGATAGAACCTTCAGTGTCCACTTTGTTTATATGTGTATGTGTTGTGTGCATGCCAAAGCAGATAGGAAAAATATCACAAGGTCTCCTCCCATAGAGGAGTCTGATATGATTTCCTATAATATAAGAAGCAAAATTTTATTATTGGTACTACAGTTTAAGGTTGGCATTATTTTGTCTGTATTTTCTGAATGATAAAAATATTAAAGGATTGTAAAAAAAACATAAGCCTCTCCCAGTATAAAGTCTCCACAGTAAGATATGCTCCATCAAAAGTTTAAAATAGCATATCGCTTGTTCAATATATGCGTAGGATAATGCTCTCTTTGTCTATCACTATCCTAGTGTCTATCACCACACTTTTTACAGACTGTATATCCACCTCCATATTTGCACATCACTTCCCAGAGTGCAGTTACTCTGTTTTGTTTACTATACAGTATGACTGTCTCAATGTTAGTAATATGTGTATATATAATATATATATTCTATATTTAATCTGTATATTCATATCTTGAAGGAATGAAAAAATGACTTAAAATCTTACCTAAGCATTAACTAACTTTCTTTTCAAATGAAAATGCAAATTATGCTAATTTTTAAAAGGAGTATGCTAACGTGTTATGATCGAAATCTAGAAAACGTTTTGTTTCTTTAAAAAAAAAAGCCTACATGTTTTTAATGTTATAGCTTCCATGGTATTCTCTGCAAATACTTGTTAATATTCACTTTTATAACCAATAGTAATTTTAAAACTAGGCTGATTTTAAATGTCATTCGAACTTGGAGTATAGCTGTCTCTAGAATTTAAAAATCAACTAAATTAAAGATCTTTCCTTTCTTTGGAGCTTTTTTTTTATTTATTTATACAACACCATATTCTGAATGAAATATTACCCTCCAAATTAATTTTTTAGCTTATTCCTTTTATGTTTTTGTGCTTGCATGTGTGCACACATATTTACAAGCACACATGTATACAAGTGCCATTGGACTCAGAGGAGTCGAGTCCTTTCATCATGTTGGTCCTAGTGATCAAACTTAAGTCTTCATATTGGCAGCAATGGCCATCATGTGTTAAGCCATCTCATCTGGCCCCTAGCTTCCACATTTCACCGAATGATCTGTGTAATTCATGATCATGAGCATCTGTAGACCTTTATTTTAGCATATGCAGATTTCTAATGGCAAATTGAAAGGCTTTGGTGATAAAATAATTGCTGTTTGACAAAGAATAGGAACAACAACAAACAAATCTTGAAAAGCCTTCATGGAAAAGTAAAATTCGTTATAAAAGAGCAAAACATGCAGTGGATTCCCTTTTTGGTTTAAATGAACACTATTGTTGGGCCATTCATAAAATCTCAGTGTGGTACCATATCCCTAGCAAACTTGTATGCAGAGCGAGTGGAGCTATTTTGCAGGCCTGTCTTTTGTTCTTTCCCCATTTTCTCTTCCTGGTGTTTACAAGAGGGAAGTTATGGAAATAAAAGAAGCAGCCAACCGAGCAACGCCACACGGAAGCCTCAGGAGCAGGAACAAGGAGCAGACATCCTCCAGGAATGTTGCTTGCATGACTAACAATACATTTGAAAATTCATTTAAGTGGCATGAGGAGCCACATCAGTATTCTCCTGAATTAATTTCTCTTTCCCATGCAACAATGACTGTTCTTCTTATCAACCATTCTCATAATGGGGAGTAAACAACTAACCACCTCAGCAACATATATTATTAAGATTCCTCCTTTTTAGGCCAGCTGTCCCTGCAATTATATTTTATAAATACATTCTGCACAGCTCCTCTCAGTTGAACACAATAATGTAATTTTACTGAATGACTCTGCAGAAGGTCTAATTGTTTCTTGAAGCAGGGCTCCTGATGTTATTTTGCATTTAATTCCCAGCCACATGCTGAAGGTTATTATCTATGCCACAACCAATGGAAATGTTTTCTAAGCTAAAAAGTATTTCATGGATGTTTTAACCTGTGACTTTGAAACAATTGTATTTCATTGCTCAAATACACCTGAGAGATTCACTGTATTCAATAAGACTTACACACATAGAATCAAATAGAAGTTCAATGCAATTATATATTCATTGTAACATTATTGAAAATACTTCTGTATAATCCAATTATCAATATGATTTATAGCAACTATTTTCTTAAAATATGCATATAAAATGCCATGAGTGTCTATGTCAGTGATAGCATCTTCTCTAAAAGGGTCAACTAAAAATTGCTGTCTCATGAGTTGGACAGAAGGTTCAGTGGTTGAGTATTTATAGTGTTAACCTGACAACCTGAGTTCAGTCCCTGGATCCCACAGTGAAAGAAGAGAGCCAACATTTGGAAGTTGTTCTCTAGTCTCCACATGCATACAATGCATGGCATAGATGTGTTCTTTCCCCAACAGTACTGTAAATAAAAATTTTAAAATGATATATTTTAAAATATTTTGAGCCAGTTGACAGGACTTTGTAACAATGGTTGTATGCAACCTTAAGCAGTGGTAGTTTGCTTTTGCAAGAAGATGCTCTTTTTTATTAATAATTTTATTTGTTTACACTTCAAATGAATCCCCCTTTCCTGGTTACCCCTCCACAAACCTCCATCCCATTCCCCCTTCCCTCCTCCCCTTTGCAGCTATGAGGGTGCTCTTCCACCCACTCACCCACTCCCGCCTCACTGCTCTAGCATCCCCCTAAGCTGGGGCATCAAGTCTCCACAGGACCAAAAGCCTCCCCTCCCACTGATGTCAGATAAGGCCATCCTCTGCTACATATATATTTGGAGCCATAGATTCCTCCATGTATACTCTTTTGTTGGTGGTTTAGTCTCTGTGAGTTCTGAGTGGCCCAGTTAGTTGATATTGTTCTTCTTATACATTTGCAATCCCTTTCAGCTCCTTCAGTCCTTTCCCTAGCTCTTCCATTGGGGTCCCCGTGCTCAGTCCAATGGTTGTCTCTGAGTATCTGCATCTGTATTGTTCAGGTGCTGGTAGAAACTCTCAAGAAAAGCCATACCAGGCTCTTGTCAGCAAGCGCTTCTTGGCATCAGCAATAGTGTCTGGGTTTGATGTCTGCAGATGGGATGGATCCCTAGGTGGGGTGGTCTCTGGATGGTGTTTTCTTCAGTCTCTGTTCCATTTTTTTTTTTTTTTTGTCCTTTCTTTCCTTTGGACAGGAACATTTCTGGGTCAAAAACTTTGAGAAGGGTGGGTGGCCCCATCCCTCAACTGGAGGCTGTGCCTATCTACTGGAGGTAGTCTCTACAGGTTGTATCTCCCCTTTGTTGGGTATTTTGGTTAAATTCATCCCTGTTTGGTCCTGAGAGCATCTTGCTTTCCTGGCATCTGGGATTTTTTATTGATTTCCCCCAGTTCCCCATTCCCCACTGCTACATATTTCTTTTTGATTTCCTGATCCTCTGTACTTCTCTCCTGGTCTTTCTAATACCTGATCCTGCCTCCCTTTTTGTTCCTTCGCCTCCTCTCTCCCTCCCAGATCCCTCTCTCCCTCTACCACTTTTGATTTTTTTGTTCCCCCTTCTATGTAGGATTGAAGCCTCCATATTTTGGTCTTCCTACTTCTTAAGCTCCATATGGTTTGTGGGTTGTATTGTGGGTATTCTGAGCTTTTGGGCTAATAAATATATATTCTAGTTTGATTTAAAATTACATTCATATAAAAATGCAATAGCAAAAATAATAGTTAACATACTGAACATGCTTTCTATTTATCAGGAACACATTACAGTTTAGATGCATTACTGTCATATATCATCATGTATCTTCAAAGAAAATTTTCATATTCCAAATAAGGAATTTCAAAGCTTAGAAAAAATTACATAGCTTGCAACAATATAAACAGTTAATGATGAGGAATACAGAAATCTGCAAAACATCCTTCACTAAAACAGACCAGGGAGGTTGCACTATACTTGTTAATTTGTGTGTGTGTGTGTGTGTGTGTGTGTGTGTGTGTGTGTATGCTTCAAGATGTGATTTATGTAAGGGAAGTATAAGAATGGTATTAGACTTTCTCGTGTGGACCTTGGTCAAACAAAACAGTAGCAATATTTTAAAAGTGCAATTTTAAATTCTATAACATAATTGTTTTAAATATTATCTTTTCTAAGTGATTTCTCTATATAAGGAAATTAAATATAACTCATTATTTTTTACAAATGGAAATCATATACAAACTTGCTATATTTGAGAAGAAAAAACCTGCCTAATAATAATGTTGCAAACATTGTTTATACCTAAAATAAAAGAAAGAAAAATGTGAAATTATAGTTTAATAGTAAATATAACAACTGAATTTACTTAAGAATGGAAAATACTTTCATTGCTGTTGCTGTGTTCTGAACAAGGTTTCTTTATATGTCTCTGGATATTTGGAACTTGCTTAGAAATTCTAACATAGAAGTCACATATGATAATAGCTAGCTATTAGGCAACCTTACTTACAGAATATAGTTATTTTTATTACCTATGAAGCATCTGAGTCACATTGAGTTTGCTCATGGCCAAATTTAAATCTGAATTATAGAGACATAAAAGTATCCACATTAATAAAATTCATGGAAAATATTCATTTGTTATATAGAAATGAATTATGAATAATGTCTTAGGGTTTTCCACAGTGAACAGACATCATGACCAAGGCTACTCTTATAAGGTCAACATTTACTTTGGACTGGCTTACAGGTTCAGAGGTTCAGTCCATTATCATCAAGACAGGAACACAGAACCATCCAGGCAGGCATGGTGCAGGAGGAGCAGAGAGTTCTACATCTTCATCTGAAGGCTGCTAGCAGAATACTGGCTTCCAGGCAGCTAGGATGAAGGTCTTAAAGCCCACACCCACAGCGACACACCTACTCCAACAAGGTCACACCTAATCGTGCCACTCCACAAACAATCTTTTTCAAGGTTCCTGTAAATGGTGAAATCAAAGGGTGTAACTTTTGCAATATGTAGATAGGTCATTTACAATTTTAGTTTATCCTCAAGAACTGAAGGAAATATTATTGCTTACTAATTGCTATAATAAAATATCAACTTCATTAAAGAAGAGTCAGCAATAAAAATCACTGCCTAACCATACAAATAAATAAATCCTGAAGTTTGCTTTTTAAAATCAATAGACACAAGAGAGAGGAATGTAATTTCAGGAAACACTGGAGACAGCAACAGTGTGACTAACATGGTTCCTTTTAGGTTTTTAAAAAGCCAGGTAAGCAAAAAAATGATAGCAGTTGACGTGGCTGTTAAAATGGAATATTAAAGTTTCCTTATGTATTAGAGCACTTTGTACCACGAAGTATTACAGGCCGCATGTAGAGGAAAAGCCATACTTGGAATGAATGCAATCTTTCTTTTTATATCTTACTATGTTTTTAAAGGTTTTTTTGTTTGTTTGTTTTTTATATCTCAGAAAAAAATAAGTATTCAGAAAAGTAATACCATCCACAGAGCAATGAAATTTTTTGGGCCACAGTCTGGTTCTAGGTAATTAGACTCATTTTTGATCTGTCTTATACACTGCAGATTTTACTGTGGCTTTCGGTTGTTGACTAGACTTCTTTACCAAAGTACAGTGGGGATCCTGTGATCTCTCCGCTCATTGGGTGGGACCTTGGGCTTTGGTTTTGGTGTTAAGAGTTTGTATTTAGGGAGAGAGAGAGAGAGAGAGAGAGAGAGAGAGAGAGAGAGAGAGAGAGAAGGCGGCAGAGGAGGGAAGACGAAGCAAACAGGAGGTCTCCATTAGTCATGACGGACAGGCAGCTCATGAAGGAGTGAAATGCCTCCTCAGGAAACCAGACTGCTGGAGCAGAAATAACCCAGGAAGATTCAGACATTGCTACTGGTGAGCAGTAGCTGCCACCCAGACCGATGGATTGTCCCTGGAGGAGGCATGAAGCCCTAGGAGGTGCCAACTGTGTTAGAGGTCCGGGACCAGGAGAAGAAGTACCAGACGTACACATACATGCTTATTTGTGTTTATTGTTACAGAGGCGCTGGAAGACTGAAAAGACTCAGTCAACATTAGAATGAAGATAAAATGGTTTAAAATAGAGGACGTCATAAAGGTGCTGCACTGTCACAAGCCCGAGTGAGCATCATACTTTGAGACAATAGCATCCCTGTCGCTCTTCTGTGGGGTGTAGAGCAAGGTGGATGGTTGGGGAACGGACAGAACATTTTTTCTCTTTTTCCGGAGGATGGGGACTGGTGTGGAACTCATGAGTACTTAATGCTAAAGGACTTCAAAACTTAGTCGTAGATTGCCCATCTTTTCAAGTTCTATTAATACCCTTGCTTCTTTATCTAACCCCATGGTTTTAAATATCTTTAAATCCCAAATTTTATCTAGCTGGACCAGACTTAGTTTTTTGCACACTAAACTGCTTCCCAACTTTTTCATTTGAATACACATAGTACTTACATGTCCAAATGCAGGTTCCTAGTCTCTTTTCATCAACATAGTTCTCTGTCATAGAACCCATGGCTCATATGTTCTGCAATCTGGAACACAAGAGTAGTTTAGCATACATTAGTGAAAGACACATTAATAAAAGTAGCAACACCTGTGCACAAATAGCAAACTAATGTATAATGCATCAATCTTACAACCAAACCCAGACAATGTCAGCAGCTATCCAACAAATCAACCATCGAAACAATGAGCTTTTCTATAAATAAAATTTTTATTCATAAAGCAACAAAATGTGAAGGAATTTGTATCCTAGGTCTCTTCCCTTGAGTCCATGGCCTGGGGGATATTTAGAAGAGTTATTTGGATTTAACTTCACCATCAATTAAAATCATGGCCCACATGTCAGAAAGCAAGCAACAAACACCAGAAGAATTTTAAATGGTTTAGAATGTATTTAGGAATAAGAGCAGGTGACTTATTTCAGTATCTAAATTCTAGCGATCTATGGCTGTAAAGAGTTGTAAGTGATAGTGTTTATTTTTATTTTTTGTTTTATTTTTGTTTATTTTATTTCATGTTTGTGATCATGTTTTTGATATATTTAGAGCTAGTGGTTATTTGCAAACTTTAAAACATACTCTGTAAGGTTAGATAAGTAAGATAAAGAACACATTGGTAAAATGGCCTAATTGAATAATTGGAGTTTATTAGTATGCTTTTAGAGAATCATTTACATTTGCTACATCAAAATAAGACATTTTCAGCCAAAATTTGGCATAGATGGTGTGGTGAATAATCTTGTCATAATGCCTGTTGGGATTGAAAGTTGCTGGATTGGGAGAGGTTTTTATTTTATCTTATTTTATCTCACCTCATCCCATCTTACTTGATTATTTGAGAATGGTCACTGGTAGGTTTCCCATGCTCCAGTGGATGGGCCATACCTATGCACACACAGGCTATACTAACTAGTTTATATGGTGGTTTAAGTGGGATATCATTATAATCGCTGTAATCATTGGCTTTTCAATGATGCTTGGTCATCAGTTGGTGGCTCTGTTTGGGAGGGCAAGGTTTGAGAGCTTAAAGACTTGTATCATTTCAAGTGTTCCCTTTGTTTCCTGCTTTGGGTCTGATATGTGAGCTCTCGGCTACTGCTGCCACCATGCCTGGTGCATGTTGCCCTTCTTCCCAGCCATGATAGAGAAGAACTATTACTGCTGTGGAACTGGAAAAGGAATTGGAGGCAAATGTGACTATATTTCATTGTATATCTGTATGAAAAGAAAGTCTTAAAACTATTATCAATTTCAACCCAAAACAGTGTCATTAAATACATTATATAGTATTTTCTTAGGTTTATGGAAAAACAGGAAAGGGGCTCTTGGTTACCAGCATTTTTCTTAATTAAAGTGTTGTTATTTTAATCTTAGTGGACATAAATAATTTTTAATTAGTAAACACAATTTATTTACATATAAATTTTCTTATAACCCTTGGAACCTCTTATAGAACATTTAATTAATAATAAGTCAGTTATCAAATCATAGTTTTAAAAATATTTTCATATATATACTTGACCCCATCTTAATAGTTTCACAATTTTTGCAGGCAAGATGCAAAGTCATGCTTGCAAGTAAAACTGAATATTTTAGTCATGCTCAGACACATGTAGTTAACTTTCATTATCCTCTGAGGTGTATCTACTTTATGCTTACACACACCCACACCCAATGAATATTTATGACTGTTGGCCATAGAAATTACAATATTATAGGCTAGGCTGTACTGAATGCAACTCTCAGTGGTTTAAAAAATGTGCACACCATTCACATTTCTTATTAAAATGAGAATTGAAAAGTTCTTCCAAAAATATATGAGATAGTGCGCATTCATGTACGTCCAAAATAGTTTCAAAATCTGTGTTTTCTTTTCTTAAATGAAGATTGTGCAGCTTCATGCTTTTTGTTTGTTGATATACAATTGTATTTTATGACTATAAATCTAATTTTATTTATAATTTACCATTTGCCTTTACAACAATCCATTTCTCCCTTTGTGTTCCGGTTTTGAACTAGCTAGAAACATGAGCTGCTCAATTTTCACTTTGTAATGTAGATAGCAATGTAGCATTAAACTCATTATTACTATTGGGTAAAAAATAAAATACATTGAAATGCTACAGGAAAAAATCCTGATGCTTACTCCTAACTATAATTTATAGTAATGTGAATGTGTTAACATAGGGTGACTTAATACTGTTGCATATCACATTGAATTATACTTTTAGGATTACCATAAAAATAAACAGCATTGCGGTCAAAGCTCACATGCTGCATAGGCTGAAGTACAACTCATGTGGATCTGGGAGCTTCAGATCACGTTGGGGATGGCGAAAGGTAAAAGAAAGGAAAAGTACTATGAGCCAGAATAATAAATAGAGACTTGGAGTTGGAGGCTGACAATTCATGATCAAATTGTAGAAGGTTTTGATTAGTTCTTTCCTTGGTTGGACGATGACTACCTATCATTGCTCTTGTGTGAGTGTGTGTGTATGTGTATGTGTGTGTGTGTGTGTGTTTCTTTAGGAAATATGAGTCATAATCGGTTAAAGTACACCTGACTTGACTCATTTAATGGAAGCAGATCTTTAAGGACATTTTATCCAAATAGTCATTTTCTCTGACAATATATAGTACCCATATGAAGCTAAAATGGTTTTGTACAGAGTAAAAGATGGAAACTGAGAGAGATAATAACATTAAAAGCTTTTAACAAAGGCCATATGAAAACCTACTATTATAGAATCTTTCCAAAATTATGACATACATGAATAGGGTTAAAATGGAGTTATCCTATAATTGGGCAATAAAGCTCCTATTAGACATAAGAGGTTAACAAACGACAGAATTGGTTACATTCTTGGAGTTATTGGCCAGACCCCCAAACACTGCAGGCTATAATCATCCCAATAGCCACCCTTCAGAATGTAACACTAAGATGGTATGGCTAAAGATCTTGCATCTTTGAGGCATAAAGCTTGGCAAAATAAAGCTGTCTCTGATCTGGTTGTTGATATGTATTCTTTACCTTTACAGGCTAGCTTTCATCATACTTGGAGTACTATGTATGGTACACACTAAGTATTCAAGATAGAAATTAATCCCCAATTATACCCCTGATCCTTGTGACTACACTAATGACTAGTTGGACAAGACATGCTCACTGGTGTAATAGTGACATTAAAAAAATAACAACTCTATTTTGAATTTAAGGTTCCCACCATAAGATGAAACCCATACCTGGTTCTATTGAACCACAGAACAATGCCCAGACAGATCACAGACCCTAGAAGAAACCTATTACTGTGCTTCATGGACAGAATATTAAACCAACCCCTACTGATTTTTTATTGTAACCTCTGACTAAACCATCTTGTAACACTAGTCACAGAAGCTAACGCTTGCAGTAAGTGATCAAGACAGTAGTGTATACTTGGCCAAGGTGCAGAGAAGAAGAGAACAAAGAATTCTCAGTCTTAAACAGAAATGTAGCCTTCCCTTCATTGTCTGAGGAATCACTGGAAGACAGGAGGTACAAAAAAATATAAGAACCAGCATGGTGGGTGTTGATTAGGAAAACATGTGTTCTGCATATATATCAGATAGCTGCACATATGAATTCTCTCGGTTGTTACAGCATGTACAAGACTTGTGCAAGCCAAAGGCAGAACAAATCACAACACAGAGTCAGGGAGTTGGACACAAATTCCCTTCCATGGGAGAGAGCTATTGGCAAATTGTAGCTGCTGGGAGAGGAATTGTAAACTTTCTGTAAGTATGTATTCCCTTGCAGGACAACCATGTTCAAGTGGAAGGACATATATTCAAGAATATTTGTGTGTGGTATTTGGTCTTGATGGACATAATGATGACACAAAGTTGTCATCTGTGTGTGAATCTGGGAAAAGCTAAGGAAAGGCAGGTAAATATAATCAAAACATATGAAATTCTCAAAGAACTAATAAAAACAGATATTAGCAAATGACATATTCTGTGATTTGGAGCTGAAAATATCAATATATAAATCTGAAAGGAACATTGTTGAACCCATAGAATAAATGTATAAATTTGACAAGGGTGCTAGACAATGTCTTCTATTGTGTTTGATTTGATTTTTATTATCTAAAATTTTAGGTTCTAAAGTAATAAAATCTATGACTTTAAATCTATATTTATGAAAGAAAACATATTTGTTTTTCCAAATCTGCTTGATTTTGTTTAATAATTATATACAGTTCTATTTACTTTCCTCCAAATTCCACAATTTCATTCTTATTAAAGTTAAATAAAATTTGATTGTGCATCAGTTTGACATTTACTTCATTTAGTCACTGTTGATTGGACTCTATGTTATTTTTATACTTTGCCTATTGTGAAGAGTATAGAAATAGTATGAAAGTGTAAGTATCTCACTATGGTATGCTGTGGGGCAGTGATCTGGCAGGAAGTCTGGCATCCGGTTGAGCACAGGCTGAAAACTCTGGGAGACCCAGCGGACCCAAGGGACCGGAAAACTTTTTTTGCCAAAGCTTTTTGGCTCCAGCCACAGTCACATATCACACCCTGGTAGAGGTGTGGCCACATAGCCCCAAGCCGTCCCCATGTTAGTGAGACACCTAGAGGCTTAGCCACGCCCCTTCGTAGTTACTATATCTGCCCTGCCTCTCTAGGAGAGGTGGGAGATACAGTTCCATCCATGCTACTTTCCACGTGATAAAAAAATAAACGCCTTAGAATTATGGACTGTCTCTTCATCTGGACCTGCTGTGGGAAGCGAGGGATCCAGCCCTCGATTAATGAGCTGCAGCTAATATCTCGACGTGGGAATCCCAGAGCTCCCAGACAGTACCCATTCACCCAAGCCTAAGCAGCTAGCCTGGTGCCTAAAGCAGCCAAGACCTGATCCTGGAGGGAACCAAAGCTATGCTCCCGCTAACCCATCTTCAGCACCCTGCGATGGTGACCGTGGTGCCCTGGGCTAAAGAACCCACAGAGATGGATGCTGCGCGTTCCCTGGGAATGGCCCCCTCCCCCACCCACGGGCAGGGCTCACAGAGGCTTCCCACAGCCCCCAACCTGCTTCCCACGTGTCCTATCCCACCCAGAGCTGCAGCGCCCCAGGACAGACATATGGGGTTTCATTCTACTACACTGGATTGTTCCCAAAACAGTATGCCAACTTTAGAACCCTTTGGATAGATAATCCAGATATATTATATCCAGATAATCTATTACTGAACCACTGAATCATATAGTAGCTTAATTTTGGTTTTGTTTTTTTCAAGACAGGGTTTCTCTGTGTAGCCCTGACTGTCATGGAATTCACTTTATAGATCAGGCTGGCCCGAATTCACAAAGGCTTGCACCACCTCACCTGGCTTAAAAACTTTTGGGAAACCCCTTTACTGATTTCAACAATGGAATACACAAGTTTAGGGTCTATAAAAAGGCTTGCTTTTTCTCCACAATTTATTGAGCAGTTGCAGCTTGTTTTCTTGATGACAGCCTCCCTGACAGCACTGATATGAAATCTCAATGCAGTTTTAATTCGCATTTTATCCATGGTTAAGTATACCAGCTGATATGAGGCCCCCAACACATATACAGCAGAGGACTGCCAGGTCTGGGTTCAGTCAGAGAAGATGCACCTAACCCTCAAGAGACTGGAGGCCCCAGGGAGTTTAGAGGTTAAGTGGGGGGTGGAGGGTGCAGACATCCTCTTGGAAACTGGGGCAGGGGTGAGAAGGAGGTATGAAATGTGAAACAGTTAAAGGGTGGAGTGGGGTGGGGAATTTGAAGTGTAAATAAATAAATAAAATACTATTTTAAAAAAGAATACTGAACATTCTTTCAGACCTTTATTGGTCATTTTTTATTTCTTCCTGTGAGCTCTGTTTGTTCAATATATTAGTACTTTTACCAGTTAAATGGTTTGGCATCTTATTGTTTATCTTATCTATTTATAGATTCTAGATATTTGGTCCCTGTTGAGTGTATGGTTGAAAATATTTCCTCTCATTCTGTGTGATGTATATCTATTCTGTTAAATTTTCTCTTGGTTTGCACTATCTTTATAATTTTATGACACATTGCTTGAAGTTTTGGGGGATTGTTTTCCATGTTGAGCCTTTTTTAGATAACCCTTGCCTACATTAACATATTAAAAAGTTTTTCTAGTGTTTTCCAATGGTAGTTGTAGGTATTAGATCATTGGTCTACTCTGAGTTTATTTTAGGAAGGTAAAAAATACAGAGCAAGTCATGCTCTTTCCATGTTGAGACCCAGCTTTCCTAACACGTCCTGGTGAAATGTTCTCTTTTGATGGTATTTTTTGACAACTTTGGAAACATAAAGTGACTTTCACCATATGGGTTTATTTATAGATCACTATTCAACTGCAGTGGTTCACTTTGTTTCCAGAACTGTGCTGGTTTGTTACTATAGCTCTGTGGTATAACTTGAGATTAGGCATTGTGAAACGTCCAGTCCATAAACTTAATATTGTCTTTTGAAATTACAATATCTAATGGTTCTCATATCCTATTTTGTATTTTGTTATTATATTTAAAAATATTCCTCTTTTTACTAAGTCTTCTACAGAAAAAAATAAAACAAAACAAGTAATTTTTGATGTTATTCTAGAAATATTTATACACTGAATATAGCTTTCTTTGTACTTATTGTTACATTTTGTAGTTTGTAACTAGGTGAGTTTTACAAAATAATAATAGTGCTTTCTTTTTATAAATTTAATTTTTAATTGAAAATAAATGAATTTTATAACATCATTATATTACTAGCATTGCAGTAGATACACATTCAATTTCAAAAACTGTTATTTATTGGAATTTTAAATAAATAAATAATTTTTTATTTCATTTTATTTTTATTTGGTGTTCTTATTTGGTAATAGTACTTTCATAATGTGGAATCATTCAAGACTTAAAGCATATAATAACATTTCTGATTCTTATCATTTGAATTAACAAAGGCAACAGAAATGCTCCTAAACTAAAAATGAGACACAAAGTAATTTCAATGAGACAGTTTTTATAATGTTTTCTCAGTTGAAGTAATGAATGGATAATTGAAATACTGACTACAAAATGATTTGCAGTGTAGACAAGTAGACTTAGCCATCCATCTCATTATACAGGTCCTTTTCTAATATCCCAAAGTCATGTGTGCAATTATCTCCTCACACTAAGAGCAATACGCTTGTGAAGAAAAAGAAATGAATTCATTTCATCGTTCCCCACTCGAGAGAATGTACTTAGTGTTAGGATTAATTAGCACTCAAATTTTTCCCCATTTCCCACAATCTTCATCAGGAGCTGATGAAGCTTACTGATTATTAATTTTAGAATGTCATAATTCTAAACATTAGTTTCTCATGGCATTGGCATTTTTCAGGCAAAATTCAATCTTGCAGAATTCATGATTTTTAATTTTGAAACAGTTATTTTAAAAATCCCCCACCTGGGCTAAAAGAGAGAATATATTTGTAGGGAAAGAAAGAAAAACATTATGCAAACAATGAAAACCCAAAGATATTCTAATTGTAAGTACTTGTAGATGTAATCTATTCTATTACATTAAAGGTTCTCTGTGAGCTAACATCCAGTTAATAGTAATTAAAATGAAATTGAACAAGTATTCTAATGTATGTGAGTTGAATCTTTGGTTATAGAGACTTTTGCATTAAAAATTTGTGTTAAGATTTTAGAAAGTTTTAAAATAGGAAATACAATTCGAAACAAAATTAAAACTTTCATACAATAAAATGATACTCATTTATTCTATCAATTAATATTTTAACCACAACATATCAAGTTCTTTAGTGTATCAAATATCGAGCAAAAATGAAATGATGATAAATTCTTGAAAATAGTCAGACGTCTTTTCTTCATTCTACTTAGAAGGTCTATGCAGTGTACTGTAAGATAGCTGTCCTATGAATAGTTCACCATCATGCTTGAACTGGCTGGAGTTATTAGAAATAGTTGTTCACAGTAATAGGAAATTCATGGTTATTTTACACCTTTAGAAAAACATTAGTTCCAGCCAATCCAAGCTTATTCCAGAGGAAGCTCTGAATTACATGCTTCCTACACCTGTGGATCATGTTATGCTTCTCAGTCACCTAATTGCACTAATGCCTGAGATACTGACCATAGATATGAGATCACCACTTTTGGGACTTTGTCCAGGCATGTGTAGTTTCAGCAGGGTAGGGTAGAAAAGAAGCAGAAACAACGCAAGTGTCCTTCATTGTTCTGAAGATGCTGTACAGCTTCCAGCCTATGCAAAACTATTAGTGAAACCACTAACAAGAGACTTTACTTTTCACTTTTCCAACTACATTGATTTACTAGAAAACAAATTTCTCCATATTTATTTGACATAAACAGACTCCCTATACTTTTTTGTAGCTATTTCCTTAAGTAATTATCTGTCCCGTGAAATTTAATTCGATAGATAGGAAGAAACATCACCATTTATGTGAAATACTGATAGCAGTGAAGTTATATTAAAAAGTAGCTTGCCTTTAGATAAAAAGAAATCATACGAACAACTTTTCTCATTCGAATGGGTTAAATGCAAATTATAATAAATCATACTTAGATTTTTCAGTAACTTCAGAATATCTTGCTGAATATAAGTCATAAAGATGTAGAAACAGTAAATCAATTAAGAAGTGTCCAAATATAAAATAAACTGTGATGATTTACTCTGTTTGGGGGTTTTTGTTATAATGTCTACACTGCTTTTTTTTTGTAACACATGATTTAAAAGGCAATAAAAGTATACTACAAAAATCTGTCTTAAACTACAAATAAATAGTGATTCTTTTTCCTAACATAGCTATTTAGTAGCAATATGACACTTTAGTGGTTATTGAAAATTTGTCTGGAAATATAAATTATGCTTGATTAGACTTGGCTAGGAATAAATAGGAGATACCTACTGCTCTTTTCTTATTTTCTAAATACATATCATAAGTTCTATATGTTCATGAAGTTGGAGGCAAATAACCAACTCATATTTTATAAGATTAATTGAATTTTACTTGCAAAAAAAAAAAAAGACCTTTGAAAATCAATTGTGAAGCTGACCAAAAAGGTTTCCTATCCATCAGAAATTAATCTCTAAATATATTTTATGAGATATGCCCAGTGGGTTCTAATTTATGTTTAATATGAGTTTGGTGGCATATTGGATGAATCTAACTCAATATCTTAACAAAATAAATAAAAAGAAATTTACAGTGAAGCGAAAACATAATGAGTAAATATTTGTTTAAGAAAATTGTATGCAAATCTTATTAGGACACTTGTACCAAATGGTTGTTTATCTAATTACATTTGTTTATGTTATTTAAGAATAACTCAGTAAAGGCTTTTAATGGGTGTTTTAAGATGATGACTTGTTGATTATTCAAGAAAATAATCAAAATGCTTTTACACCAAAAGAGTGTCTTCATGTTAATGTAGCACATTCCAGTGTGTTTATTCTTTCTTCAGAAATTTCAAGTGAGTAAATGATTTTATTCAAACTTTTGTGGACCTCTCATCTTCATTACAAGTGATCATGACTCTCTAGTATACATAAGGAAATTATAAGCAGAAATGTCCGTGGTGTAAGAGCATGTAGGAAGCACTTCTTTAGTTTTGAAAGGCTTTCGTATGCCCTGACTGTGGAATCCTTAAGAATCTGATCTTCCTGACCTTAGACCTTGATCTCTAATACACGTACACTTTTAAAAACTTAGTTGAACTCATTTTACAGTCAGTTTTACTAACTCATTGCTTGATTTCCTTTTGTAATCCATACAATTGTTTTGATCCCTTGCCTTTAACCAGTGCTGTACCACAATCCATGCTCCTTCTCAGTACTCTGCTTGAAACACTAGCTGGGACAATTAGGCAAAAGAAAGCAATTAAAGTGATACAAATAGGAAAAAAACTCCAATGATCTCTATTTGCAGATTGTATGAATTGTATGCAAAAGATCTCAAAGATTTTACCAGAAAAGACTGAAATAGTTAAAATCTTCAGCAACAAGGCAGGATATAGAATTAATGTGAATGTGCATCTTTTATATATGCCAACAACAACAATAACGAGAATGTGATTTTAGAAAGACTTTCGTTCACAATAGCTTCAAAATATGTACGAATTATCCTAACCAACGAAGTAAAAGATTTCTATGATGAAATTTTTAAACCTCCAAAGAAAAAAATAGAGAAAGACACTAGAAAATAGAAAGGCATTCTGCACACAAGGAATAGTACAAGACTGGTTTTGTCTATTTCTGCAAAAGTTAGCTTCCGATGTAGATCAGGTGGTGAATAGGATTCTACATGGCAAGTATCATCTGAGGCTGAACTGGATCATCTGTTCACTGACTTGGTGTACATTCATGTGCAAAAACATTTAAGATGGAAGCTAAGAATTAATATTGTAGAATGATCATTCTTCCAAAAGCTATTTACAGACACAATGCAATCCCAATTTAAAAAAAAAAAAAAACCCTATCCTTAAAAAAAAAGAAAGAAAGAAAAGAAAAAGAAAAAGAAAAAAGAAACCATTCTGAGCCAAGGGTAATGCTAAAAGCACACATTTTAAACCAATGGAACAAAACTGCAGACCCAACATGAATGTGCATAGCTTCACCTATCTGATACCCAACAAAGATATCAAAAGGGTGCAATGGAGTAAAGATAACATCTTCAAGAAATGGTGCTAGGAAAATTGGAAAAATTAAATTAGATTTGTATCTATCACTGTGCACACACTCACGCCAAATGGATCTAAGACCTAAGTATAAAATCTGAAACACCGAAAATGTGGAAACAGAGATAGTACCCTACAGGATATCAAGTATAGGCAAAGACCTCCTGAACAGGATCCTATTTGCCAAAGAATTAAGGCCAACATTCGAGAAGTGGGACTTCACAAAACTAAAATCTTTTTCACAGAAAAGTAGGGTTAACCAATTAATTCATAAAAATCATTCTCTCAGATTCTAAAAAAAAAAAAAAAACAACCAAAAAAAACCCAAAACCTTATTTGTTTCTCAAGGAGATATCTTTTATCACAATTTGTTCTTTTAAATTCACTGCACTACCCATGACAGTAAGAGTTTAGAATTGTTTAAAAGCCCTTTTATTAACCCCTTTACATATTTATACTTACATAAATGCCATACTTAGGATTATTTGAATAAAAACCCCGTGGTTGAATAGGACCCACACCATCACGTTCAGCTCATCATCTACTTCTCTTTTTCTTTCCTTTCCCTTATCATCATCATCTCCCCTGTATCTATTCACTGAAGAATTCAGCAGACTGCTAACTTCTTTCCACTTTCCTTAGTCTTCTTCCCCAACGGGAGTTTTCTTACTCTTCAACGGAAACCAGCTCTGTGATTTTTTCCAGTTTGGATGAACTACTACTACTTTTCAACTTGTCATTCTCTTTATGACAGTGTATGAATGACACTATGAGGTAAACATGTTTTCATTTTTGTATATATGGATTTCTATTGTCTTTAACATGTCTTTCCAGCACAGAAGTTTGCAAATCAAAAGAGCCTTGCCATTACCTTTGTGATTATCCGTTTGGGACAGCACAGATATCAGTTTGCTTCACACCTGTGTCTCAGCATCTTAGTGATACAAGAGAAACTCAAATCAAGCACCCTTTCACAATATGATCACTGATAAGTATTATATAGCAGTTGGATTTTATGTACTTATAACACTTGTTCTATGTAAATACATTCAATCATCTTTGTTTTGATTTCACTCCTTTTATCATCTACCTTGTTGATTATTTCTTTGGATTCTACATTGGCATTATCCTTTTTCCTTTCTTACATTTTATGAGACAAACCAAACCTCCATCTTGACTTGTTCATTCACTCTATTATCTTTAAAAGAGAATTCACTCTCTTACTCTTTCTGTACTCCTTACCCTTCAACAATTTCTAATTCAGTATAACCTACCAGACAGCTCTTGGCATTTAATGAGTATTTCATGTCTTCATACACAAAAAATTAGACCCAACTTGATTTTTCAGGATTATTGATATTTTTCATATTGCTTGCTTCCAGAAGCAGCACTTTCTAGAAGTTCTTGTACATCTCTTGCAATGCATTTCTCCAGTCTTCCTCTTTTAATCTCACCACTTTGCCAATTCAAGTGTGTGTGTGTGTGTTGGAGGTGAGGAGGAAATTTCCTCCCTGAACAGTAAGTTCTAGACCTCTTTTATTGCTGTTTATTAACAATACTTGATCCCTGCGGGAGAATTACACAAACAGGAATGCAAACACACACACACACATACACACACATGTGCATGGCACACTTGCACAAACACATAGAGGGAGGGCAAAGAGACAACATGTACAGGAGAGAGACAGAGAGATGGAGAATACCATATTTCTTCCATGCTTATAAGTCCAAGGCAGTTAAGGGGTGATAGCACATAAATCCACGTGATCTAACTCCAAAAATCAGAAGCTTTCATTTGGGATATTGAATGCAAAACATTCTGTATTAAAACTTAAGTCCTTATATGTGGTACACGACTTAATACAAAACAGAGCATATCTAAATTTTTTATCTAGAACTGTACAACTCTTGGTAGCCCATCTAAGAGAAACTCATAAACCTGAATTTGGTAAGAGTTTCTTATGTATCAATAGAAATGCAACCAAAGAAATAACAAAATGATGTCAAAAAATTTTAAATATTTTCTAAGCATCATTGGACACTACCTTGAAGGTGAAATGAAAACCCTCACTAAGGTGTTAAGTACTTGCTAATCACATATTTGACCAGGATACCATATGTTGAACATCTGAACAATCAACAATGTCTATGTGTCCGTCTTAGTTAGGGTTTTACTGCTGTGAACAGACACCATGACCAAGGCAACTCTTATAAGAACACCATATAATTTGGGTTAGCTTACAGGTTCAGAGGTTCAGTCCATTATCATCAAGGTGGAAACATGGCAGGATTAAGGCAAGCATGGTTCAGGAGGAGCTGAGAGTTATACATCTTCATCTGAAGGCTGTTAGCAGAATACTGGCTTCCAGGCAGCTAGGACAAGGGTATTAAAGCCCACACCCATAAGGTCACATCTAATCCAACAAGGCTACACCTCCTCTACTCCCTGGAGGAAGCACAAACAAACCATCACAGTTTCAATGAAACCCTGCACCAACAAAGAATTCATGTAAACATTTGGCACAGAGATGTCAGATCACAGTAGACCTTCCTTGAATTCATTTCCTTACCTAACTTCAGTTTTAACAACTATATCCACAAACATGCATTCAGAAAAGCCAAGGAGTGCCTTTTAAGGGTGAGATATTAAAGCATCTTGGCACGGCATTATACATAAGAAAACTGTATTGTACAAGGTAGGAAAGATATTCCAACACTTTTTACAACAGCTGTTCCTAAGACCTGGCAGCACAGCGCACTAAGATGTTCTTTATGCTGCCGAAGAAGAGTAGAACAAGCCACAGACTCTGTCTCAAACTCTTATCAAACTGTTTGTTTGTTTCAGAGACAGGGTTTCTCTGTGTAGCCCTGGCTGTCCTGGAACTCACTCTGTAGACCAGGTTGGCCTCGAACTCAGAAATCCCCTACCTCTGCTTCCCAAATGCTGGGATTAAAAGCGTGTGCCACCACTGCCGGGTTTCTTATCATCCTTACCACAAGAAAACATAGCAACAAATCCATCCGGTGGCCCCAGTTTCCAAATTCAGACCCAGTTCAGTCCTGTTCTGGCCCCCTGCTGACCCTGCTACTAGGCTAACCCTTTTGCTTTAGTTTACTGGCAAATATTTGTCCACCTAGGTTCTGTATTTACTACGGTATCAAGATAATACTGCCAGCTTCGGGACCCAAACTGGCCTCTATAGTCCAGTGTTCCATTGCACTGCGCAATGTCTAGTCACAGTGGAAACTTGTCCTGGATCTCTACCTTAAAGCTCTAGGCAAGTCCCTAGAGTGAGGATCCAGGCTCTACTAGAGTAATATGCTTAAAGGTCCCAGACACTTCCAATAGCCCAAGATTCCAGGCGCACTCATGTGTACCTATTTTCCAAGATTATCTCAGTAACCTCTGTGGCCTCAGACTTCAGACTAGCTTTTAGGGATTTAACTTTCAGGCTGGCACCAACAAACCCACGTTCCAAACAAAGAGAAGCTTCAAGCTTACAGAGATCCAGTTCTTAGACTCATCCCAGTTGCCATCAGCCCTGGAGAAAGCCCTTAGAAACCCTGTACCTGTACACTCAGACATATCTTTAGCTCAGAATCAGCCCTATCTGAGGGCCTTCAGAGAATAACTAATTTTTTGGGTGCAGAAACCAGGTCTGCTATAGCAAACCCAATGTACAGTCTTACCTTAGTGGACTAGGAATCCAGACCCAACACTATGAACTACAACAGTAAGCTACCATATTTGAACGGGTCAGACTCATATACACTAACTCAGGCACCAGACCTGCCCTCCTAGAAAACCCAACAGGGAGTTTTTCCATGGATTCTTCAGATAGCCTTCTTGGCTTTCAATATAACTGGGACTCACAGGGGCCCTCTTCTCCTGCAGAAAGCAGTCTGTCAGAGTGGAACAGATATTTACTTCTTCAAAAGTGTACATTTCAATACAAGGCCACAGGCCAAGAAGCACTGAGGAAACGATGCTGTCAAAGGGGTAGCTGCTATGCTAAGTAGACTCTGAACACAACAGAGTTTGTGATAGCACAGTGAATGCTCAGCAATTAGAATAGTGGAGTGGATATGATTATGCTAAAATCATCTTCAATATATTTAGAAGTAATGGAACAATTAGATGAAGCACAAGCACTGAGATATACATGTTCATCTAGAAATCAGGAATTTGGTGTCTCTATGAATTGCAAAAATTTGAAAACTTTTCAAAGGACCATGTGATTTTTTTATACATTCCCAGATATTGCATGCAGATGAAATATTGCTACTACTTTAAAGTCTACAACAATTTCTCTTTTAACATTTATGAATTCAGTTAGAGGCTTTCAATATTCAGTAGCTCTACCATCAGCAAAAAAATTAACATATTATCAAAAAGTAGAGAGAAAACTAGAAATCTATTATTAAAAACAAATGAAAACATAGTTACACAACTCTTATACCTGGTCAGAAATTGAATGATACATTTTATTCTTGAAAATAAATATATTGAAAATTTCTTTTCAAAATTTTTTTTCTTAATCTTTCCATTCGTTTACATCTCAAATGATATCTCCCTTCCAGGTTAGCCCTCCACAACCTCCCCCCATCCCATTCGCCCTCTCCCCCTCCACTTTGCCTCTATGAGGGTGCTCCCCCCCCCACTCCTGCCCCACTGCTCCACCATCTCCCTACACTGGGGCATTAAACCTCTACAGAACCGTGGGCCTCCCCTTCCACTGATTTCAGAACAGGCCATCCTCTGCTACATATATATCAGGAGCTATAAATCCCTCCCTGTACACTCCTTGGTTGGTGGTCTAGTCCCTGGGAGCACTGGGTGGTCCGGCCAGCCAACATTGTTCTTTCTATGGCGTTTCAATCCACACTGCTTCCATTGTGACGGAATGCTCCATTCCTTCCACGATCTCCCCCAACGAGGTCCCTGAGCTCAGTCTGATGGTTGTGTGCGAGCATCTGCATCTGTATTGGTCAGGTGCTGCCAGAACCTTCCTGGGAACAGCCCATTCAATTCTTTAGAAGTAGCATAGAATAGGTCAACGAGGTGCACAAGAAATGTATGTGTTATGAGTCATTTAAATTAGCGAGGATGAATTAGATAACTCAGTAAATGATGTAAATATGAATATTTTATTCACAACTTATATCACAAGAAATGGTAAATTTTAATGCAAAATATGAAACTATTAACAATCTATAAAATTTGTCAGTAAATAGTCTGTAACTTTGGGGCATTAAGATATCCTTTACAACAAATGAAGGATAAATGAACACAAGTTTATTAGTCAGTTTTCTTTTATTATAAAAAATATTTGAGGTAATTGACATAGAAATGGCTGCTTAGCTCACCATTTTGGATGTCACATCTCATATCCAAAGGCCCTAACAATCACATTGGGTCACTTGTCAGGGCAGAAGGCAGTAGTTGAAACTGTATGGTGGATTAGAACCACTTACATGGTGTCAGCAATCAAAACAAAAGTCAGAATTCTGCCCACAACCCCTTGCAGGCATAGCCTGCAGATGTAAGTACTTGCCATGAAGTCTCTGCCTCTCACAGCTACTACTGTTTTCTGACAGAGCCAACCTGAGAACCAAGTTCTTAACACTTGTAACTCTGGGAGATTCTTCTTCAAAGGGGAGTGAAGAGAGTCTTCATTGCATGTATGCCACAATATAAGACAACAGGTCAATAAATAAATATTTATATATGGATTAATATTTTTAAATTTTTAATATTTATAGTAAATATCAAATGCCACTACAAATCAATGTGGAATGTGTGAGTAAACTTTCCCTCGATGGTGAGAGAGAACAATGATCTCCATTTGTTGTTATTGAAACTAGTTTTGCAAGCCCTTGACACATGACAACTAGGAACTTGTTAAAATTTCAGCAACACTTCATGGATGCCTAATTTCCCATTAAATATTAGAAAAATAATCAGGTTCTTCAAGTCTAACATCTTTTTCTCATTTTTGTGTGAAACCCCTACAGTGTCTAACGAGTGAGAACAGAGTCACTCTCCAAGTCTCTAAGCGAAATGAAGATATACTTGTGTGGAAATACTGAGCTTCCTCCATGTAAGGGCTTCACTCTGGGTTTTTGTGACCCTCTCAGTGTACAAGAACTAGGGAGCCTGTCAGCAATTAGAAATGAACATCAGTGTCTATGCTGATCACTCAGTGGCTCAATGCAACTCATGTAATGAACCCATGCAAGTGCCTTTGCTCAAACAGCTTGTGCTTGCCTGTCCAAGCTCAAGAAGGTTGGTGTGTTCTATTTTTGTCTTTTAGTACAGCATAATAATAGATGAAATTTACCTGTAGCATTTGCCTCAGCAAAGCATTTATTATTACATGCCCATATCAAAGTCCTTCAAGTAAGTCTAATGCAAATTATTAGAACTAATATTTTTGGATGGCTCGATTTATGGTCTGCCTTAAAGGCAATAGATAGTGATTAGTAAAATGGAGATGATACCACAATGCAATGTTGTGCTAATAATGCAAAAGGTAGTCTCCACTGTTAGTCTACATCCAGTGTACGGACTTATGGCATAATGACATTCTTGTGATGAGAATTGACTAACAAGGTACTGTATGCAGGCAATGCCACCTGTCTGCATTTATTTCTCCCAATTTCAAGTCACTCAAATTGCTATTTTCTTTCCAAACAAATTAAATCATCTGCATATTGTGTGCGCACTCATGTGTTTTAAAGTCAGATCGTTATTTTCTTCTAGAGAGGATTAGCTCATAAAATAGGTCTTGCAATTAGAGAAATTAAAGTGTCCATGCAGTTTCAAATTCACTGTTGTTACTCAAACAAGAATGTTATAAAAGCGAACTTACAGAGCTTAATTTAGCTAAAATGGTCACTCTGACTTTGCACTTATTTAAAAGTAATTTCCAGTAGGTAAAAGACCCTTGCGTAATGCAGAACAGTAACTTTGTTTACCTTTAATTTAAAAAAATACAAACAGTACTCACTAATAGCCAATTATTATTTACAAGTAGTAACATTTAATTTCCCTGAATGTCTGTGAAGAGAGGTAATTAATGTTGTTTTAGACTTAACTTGAAAAACAGGTACATGCTTTGCCTAAACTCATCCAGATTCTAACAGATAGAACCAGTCTTATTTTTTATTTATTTTATGCATATGCATACACTGTAGCTATCTTTAATTCCATGTAGTTTCCCACTAGTCTGAATTTTGAGATCAGTAAATGAGAATGGTTTTGTAACATGATTTTGTGTATGTGTGTGAATTCCATAGTTCCTGAGAACATTAAAAAAATCATAAAAATATTTTTAAGCCATTATGTATTTATCCTGACATACAAAATTATTTTTGTCAACTTACTGTATCTCCTGCTTGCAATCTAGGTTGTTCACTGTGCATTGTGAAAGAACATGGGTTTACATGGTTTATAGATATTGTTCTTTAATGAAAAATGCAAGCAATAGTTTGTGAGGATCAGCAGAATGATGTTGTACATGAGGGAAGAGGAACATTAAAAAATGACTTAGAAATCTAGGTATGCTAGCTGAACATTAAGGCATAAACCTGATCAAGTGGAGTGTGGTGATCATAGGGGACTTGGGGGTCAGGGATGGAGTTTTCTCATTTTAAGACTTATTTACATCTTCTTGGAAGAAATGTAACCATGCTTCTTTTGAATGGATGAAATGATTTAGATGTACTTGAGAGGCAGACCACACTCCATTGTGGTAGATTGTCATATACATTATTTCATGTCAGTAAAGATATATTAGTAGGCTTTAATGCTAACACAACAATGTTTATGCTGCCCATTTAAATTTTAAACAAAGTTCTTTGTTTAATTTTAAACAAAGTATGTTTTTATAATTTCCCAAGAAAGTATCTAGTTCCTTCTTTTATTCTAACAACTTATTCTTAAAGATTGATGGATAGAAATATACTGCCAACTTAATCTGAGAATTTATTACATTTGATTATTTTTCAAGATAAGTTTTACCTAGGAGAAAGATACGCAGTTGAAAATCAGTGACCCCCCCCTCCCCCAGAGCTCCCAGAGACTGGACCACCAACCAAAGAATACACATGGGGGTATTCATGGTGCTGGCCACATATGTGGCAGAGGAGGGCCTTTTTGGACATCAGCAAGAGGAGAGACCCTTGGGTCTGAGGGTGTTCAATGTCCCAGTGTAGGGGAATGCCAGGGAGAGAAGAAGGGAGTGGGTGGGTGGGGGAGCACTCTCATAGAGGCAGGGGATGGGGGGATGGGATAGGGGGTTTCTGGGGCAGGGGAGACCTGGAAAGGGGAAAACATTTGAAATGTAAATAAAGTAAATATCCAATCCAAAAAAAGAAGAGGAGGAGGAAGAGGAGGAAAAACAAAATCAATGGCAAAATCATTAGTAAATGCTTGGACCTAAACAATGGGAGGATTAGTCATTTATAACTGAATAAAGACATATTTCACCTAGAATTATTCCTTGAAGAGCAACCAGCAAAAAGGAATCAGTGTAGGATTTGTCCCAGCTGTTTACCTTGGAATATAGCAAGGGTGGGATTGGGAAGACCTTGCTGTCTTCTAGCACCTGGCTGTTGTCAGGGATGACTTGGGTAATCTTGTCTTTAAGTGAGCATTGTTTTCCTTTTGCACCATACCATGTATGTCCTTCCTGAAGCTGTACTCTAGGTGGGAGGGAATAACTATTTCCCTCCCTATTGTAGGAGCCTTTTAAAATCAGGAATATATGGAGTAGCTGCCTTCTTCTGGGAAAGCCTCCAAACAAGCTCTTGAGAAGACCATAAAGGCAAGATCGATGGCTCAAGGATAAGAGTACTTTCTGAATAAGCCTGAAGACATGAGTCTGGATCCTCAGCACCCACATGAAATGCTAGGTGTATCTAGGTGTACATTTGAAACCTTTATTGGTATCGAGGTGAGTACTGGGTATATGATAGGGTATGTGTATCGAGGAGTACTGGATATAGGAATGGCTATAAGGTTTAGAGGTGGGTATTAGAGAGAGTAATAGGCAGGGGATTTTGAACTGCAGCTTGCTCCACAGCTAACCTAGTCAAGGATCAGTGAGAAACACTGACTCAAGGAAATCAGACAGGCAGCAATAGAGCAGAACACTGAATGTTCTCCCATGGCCCTTGTATACACCCACAAGGATTCACAGAAACACAGACACACACTCTCACACACACACAGAGAAAAGGGGATCTGCGTCTGGTAATATTGAAAAACATAGTTAAAATAACTATTATATAATAAGACAACAGTGGGCTAGCAACCACTCTTTGACAAAAATATTTTCATTAGATGGCAAAGTTAACAGAAATGATGGCATCACCAACTGCGACATTGTGTTTCTATTTTCTTTTATGTACAATAAAGCAAAATCATAGTACTCACCTGACTGGACTTTTCAACATATTAGAAAGGAATGGAAGTTTCTTTTTTGCAAGAAAAATCTATCTCCTTTTAAGAGGTGTGATATTAAGTTTTAATCATCAACTTGATACATTCTAGATCTAAAAATCACATGGGAAGGGAGTCTTACTAGGGGACTTTCTATTATCAAGTTTGCCTACGGATTTGTCTTGGGGAAACTATTTCAATTATTATAATTCAATAAGGAAGATCTGCCCACTATTAGTGGTTTCATTACCTAGGCAGGGGATTCTGAACTTACAAGGGTGAGTGAAGCAACATGGTACCAGGCAAGCATTCACAAATTCCCTCTGCTCTTGACTGAGAACATACTATGACAAGTGCTTCAAGTCCTTGCTCCTTTCAATTCTCTTCTGTAATGGACTGTAACCTGGAGCTGTGGCCTAGAGTAAACTCTCCTCTTCTGTATTGCTTTTCTGCTTTTGCCAGCCTGTTTTATTTCAGTGACAAGAGACAAAAGAAAGACAAGGGTCTGACACTGAATGATAAGAATAAAAGTACACAGAGATAACAAAAGGAGTAGAAAAATACCAAGATATGGCTTATATCAGTGAAGTGTTATTTCTCAATAGTCCATAACAGTGACAAAACTCTCTTGGCAGTGCTTCCTCTGTATTCAGCACTCACCTAGAAGAGCTTGAATGTGAAGCCAAGGAAATGAGAAAGATGTGCATTATATTTTAACTCTGCATCTTTGGTTTTCTTTGTGATCAAGCTTCACCTCACTGTGGAACTGGCTTCCCTAAACTCCATGATCATCCTAGCCCTACTGTTTCCTCAGGAAAGTTTGCTGCAGGAGTTGACTGGGTCTAAAATCAGAGGGGAAATAGTATATATACAGCGAGTAGTCCTTTAACCACTGAGGGGTTGGTCTGGGAAATCTGAGAAGGTGTTCAGAGTACTTGACATATTGAATTAATATTTGTTAAAGCACTTAAAAGAATACCCAGTGATGGGAGATAATTGACTTGTTGCTGATACCATTTTCAGGCTGCTGAGGGGAGTGTGAAACAAGAATAAGATGTGTAATAAAGGGTCCTTTTGAGAATAATTCAACTGGGACTCTAATCGCTCCAAGATTGGTTCATATGTCACAGGTAAATTGGGGCATAATTACAACTCCATTTAGGAGATCAAAAACTCAAAGAAGGTGCTATAAGTGGTCAAGTACTTCAGCTTTTACCTAAGCAAGGAAAGGAGTAAATCCATTAGATCAATTTCAACCCAGGGTAAGCTCTAATTTAGAAGATGACAGATGTGTCCAGTACGGCTTGCAGGAAAGAGGAAAATAATTCTGCTGGAGTTGCTGAATGGGTGCCAGGACAATAAAGAGAGAACGTTGGCTTTCTCTCTGTGGGTTTCTATTTAGTAGCATCTCTTTATTTAAGGCTCTGAGCAGCATGCTGGAATGCATTACTGAGGAGAGTGGAGTCATGGAATATGTCACGAAAGGACAAACAGCTATAACTTTGTAGGAGCAAGGCACAGAAAGTTTCTGGTCAATGGAGATCTGCCCAGAATCACAAAGATGAATCAGATCGATGCCTTGACATTGTGGATCATCTGGTGGGAGCCACAAGATGCCTCTAGAAAGAAACCCTGAAAGCACAAAAGTGAAAACAAAAGTTATCTATGTACACTCTCCTCTTTTTCTATCACACATTCTGGCTCTTTGTTAAAGAATTCCTTGAGATTTTTTTTTCAAAACACTTTCATCTTATAGTATTTCAGAACCATCTGTTCATCAGATTCTGACTTCTGTAAATATCCAGTGTAGCTTTACTATGTAAATCTAGAAGCTGACAAAACAAAATTTATTCTCTGTACCTTTAACCAAATTTTTTTTTTTCAGAAAAAAACAAAGGAATGCTGTTTTGTCTTATTCTAATTAATATCATTAAAATGGAAAGGGACCACATGTACAGGGCCTGCCTGTTTGCATGTTAAGTGAGATTCCCTCCTTGAAGACATTTTTGCACCATCAAGGGATTAAACTGGCAGTTGTCAGCCTGTTGTCATGCAGACCACAGAATTTGCCCCTCCTCCTTCTTGTCTGGTGGAGATTCATGCCAGATGCCCAGAATAAAGGGCTGGGTTTCAAAATCTGACAGTCAGCAAAGGGAGAGGGTGTGTTGCAGAAAGAGACATGGATGGTCCCAGTATTCTGAAAGACTTGAGAGTCCCGGAATGTGTGTTTTGAACATCAATTGTTTTATACTTGAGATGGAGTTGCTTTCAGATTCCCAGTTCAGGATCCTTGCATGGTCTGATTGAGGTTTGTCCAGACCACACTGTACTTGTAAATTCAGGACAATGTAGTTGAGTTTTAAAAGGCTTGTTAAAAAGCACCAGCAAACATGTTTTGTTTGTTTATTTGTGTCGCTGAAATAAACAACAGATGAGGTTAACAAGAAAGGATCTTTGTTTGAAGCTTAGGTCTGTGCACTGAAGTAAGACTCCTGTGCCTGTTAGAAGCCTGGGATCAAGAGCTAGAGAACACTGGGAAGCCATTGGTTTCCTTGTTCTTTTCACCACTGTTTAGGAAATCTAAGATAATATTGCTATTCATCTTAGTTTTCTATCTTAGAAAGTGATATGATGACAGTAAAGCTTGAGTTTTTTTAGTTCTTGTTTTAATATTGTAAGACAATGATTTAATTATGGATCGATTCAAAACTTGTTCCCAAGAATTTCTAGTTTTAAAAATGAAATTCTTTGGACAAATTTATTAACTCCAGTCAGTTAAATCTATTTTTAATAAAGGTAAAGAAACATTTTAAATTTTTTAAAAACTATACCAGACTCCAAGATGGAAAAGTGAACACACTGATTTTAAAATTTTAAAGACTTTCCTCTGTAGTAATTAATGTTGAGATGGGATTCCAAAAGTTTGTTGAGGATGTAAGCTAGCTTAAAGTAACCCTTTCACTTGGCTAATTATCTGAAGATTTCCATGGTTTCCTAATTTCTCATTTTGACAATGCTAATTGTCATTTTGATAGGGTCTGGAATTGAATAGGAGATGGGCCATTGGGTATTTCTGTGAGGAGTTATCTTGATGACATTAGTTGATGTGGGAAGCATCTTAAATGTGGGCAGAAACTTTCCCTGTGCAGAGAGGATCATGGATTTTAATGGAGGAGAGACAGCTAGGTCCTAAGTAGCATCCATCCATTCATCCTTCTCCTTTCTGTTGTGGATGCGGTATGACCAGCTGCTTAGCACACTGTTGCCTTGACTTCTTCACCATGGTAAACACTATCTCAGAACTGTGAGCAAAAATAACTCCTCTACCCTTTTTTGTTTCTTATGTCAGGGAAAGAAACTATGACAGCTGTAACTTATTATGTCCCAACAATTTCCTCTTCAGCCATTCTACCAATGTACAGTCCAGAGCATGCACTAAACAATATACTAAGGATTAATTTCATCACACATTAATCTAGAAAACAAGCACTTCTAACTAACAATTTCCTAATTACCACTGAACTACAATATTGGCTTTACAAAGAAAATTTGTAGCAATAGTGAAAATATTTAGTATTAATTTGCAGAAGAAGTGGCCAACTGGATATTTATATTTGTCATAATTAGCCTCTGCTGTCAACTTCACACAAATCTAGGGTCACCTAGGAATCAAAGCTCTCAATTGGAGGATGGCCTCTATCAGGTTGGCTTATGGAAGCTCTCTGAGACACTTTCACAACTGATATTAGGGGATCTCAACTCACCATCAGTGGTGCCATTTGTAGGCAAATGGACCCAGGCTGTATAAAAAAGGCTGGCTGAGCCAGCCACATGGAGTAAGCTCTCAGCATCATTCCTCCATGGTTGCTGTGTCACCCAGGTTCCTGTTGTTCATTTAAGGTAGGTTATTGAACAAGGGTATCATGTGAAGCTCCTAAATAACAGTAGAAATTTTATATTAACAATTTCAATGTAATACAACCCCTCCAAAGTACTAAGATTTAGAAGATTGTTTGTTTGCATAGCTTCCTGTGTCATATCTTAGTCCCTCTCCCCCCACCCCTCTCTGCGCATGTGTGTGCGCGTGCGCGCGCACGTGCTTTGCTCTTTCTTCATTTTTGTATACTCATACATGTTATTATATAATTTTAGGTAAACGTTAAGTTATATATGAAACATTTTTTTCATATATAGATGGACCAGAAAGTGGACCCAAATTCAAAATAGCAAAAACTATTAATAGTTAGCAATATTTAACAAAGGAAAAATATAATTTACGTTGTTGTTACTGTTAAAGTATGGGGTATTATTTTATTTGTTTTAAATGTAAATAGGAAGTAAGTAATTTAAGAAAGATACACCATAGTCTATATCTATCAAGAACTTGAAATGAGATTCACAAAGCCTTGCTCACTGTTGTCTGTACCTAGGGGCTGCATTCGAGCCACAGGTCTGATATATTTATGATAGTGTTAGGTAAAGATTGAGTTACAGCTATGGATTGAACATTCCTGCAAAGCTTCTGTTGGTGGAGGTCCAATCCCCAGTCAAGACTATCATTAATTATCACCTTCTAAATGATGAAAAAGCTTAAGTATATATTTAGCTTAGGGATTTTTTAATGACTAATATGAAACTAACATATAATTGCAAATATTTTAAATGAATATGAATTGAAATTAGAAGACAGATATTTCAAACTTCTTAGGTTGTCTATACCAGGCACTTTGTCATGGATGACTTCTAAAGGTTATGCAGGAGCTGAAAGCACCTGTTGCTTTCAGTCCCATGACAATATCCACAGGGCAGTGACAATGGCAGCATGAACCTCAAATGCCAAAAATTCTTGAGGGATTTTACAGTTTCGTTATATTTCTTCTGAGACTTACTTTCGTTGTTGTGTAATTCCCAGTGCCCCAGGGACCATTTAGACTCTTAAGTCAATATAATAATGGTGATGGAGTCTGTGAACCAAGCTGCCTATGGATTTTGCAGTTTGAATCCTTTTGTTAGCTCATATAATATCACAGAAAGCCTGTACAGCTGACAGAGGAAATAAATATATCTATTTTATGTTCATGTTTAAGAGAAGAGGGACCTCCCCACCTTATCTCCTACTCTTGACATGCTTTTTATTTATTTATTTATTTATGTTTTTGCTTACCTTAGTTTCATTTCTGGACCCACTAACTAACATAAACAATTTTAATTACTTGGTTCTGAAAATGTTTGTTGAAAAGAAATTTATATTACTGTCAGTGTTGTAGCAAATTGCAGTTATTTAGAAACAGCTGCTGCCTGCTTCAGACATGCTCAGAGTGTCAAGGTATACTACCCTTTGAGAGCTGAAGGTCACGGACCATAGGTCACGAAGTTCCTGCTCTCAGGCACTCACTTGTTCTCCTTTTGTTCAGCTCGCATTTCATCTTTACTCCTTACCCAGTGTTCCCCTTGAAGGAGTGGAGACATGTGTGCCTCCAATTTCTACTGGCAAAAAAGAAAAAACATTCATTTAATTGAAACATTTATTTTTGAGCTGTATATTCATCGTAGACTTTTTCTCCATTGAATTTATTTACAGATATTATTTGTATAAAATTTATGTATAAGTGAAATTATTCTTATGCACATTTATATATAAGATTTTAAATGACTGATTGTTTTTTAGGAAATAAGAAATATCTTTGTTTCAATTACCATGAATAATATAATGAACTTAGAATTAATTGTAACAAAGAAATTTAATTTAAAATGTAGCTGCAACATTTTATTTGTACTTTACATATACAATATTTTAAATACAGTTTAGCTTAGTTATTTTAAAGATGATGAAGTAAATATATTAGAACATTATTTATCCGGCTCTCAGAATACAGACACTGAGAAGGATTTGTCTGGACATGATAGTTTTCAAGGTACAACAGGGGGAACAAAACCCATGGAAAAGAAAGGTAGAAAACAAAATTAAGCATAGTAAGGCACATGACAATGGGTTTATTACATTGTCAGCTGACTCCATAAATTATCTGAGCATTGGAATGGCTGTCAGCTGTGCTCTGATGGCTGTACTGTTATATCTCTTCAACTATCAGGTTTCAGATAATATGGGCCATGTGGAAGTAGGGCAGTGATCTTGAACAGGTGTGATTTTAACAATGTGGTCCTTAGAATTTGTGCAGGTTATCATTGCACATCCAGCACGTAGGGTAACATGCACTTCATTGGATCCCCATCTGGATGATACTTCATTGACTGCGTACATTTATGTTTTGTGTACTAAATATACGTAATTTGTGCTTATGCTTTTATGTAGGTTGTATTCAGGAGTTCTGGTGAGTACTATTTAATATTTCTAAACTTAATCAAACATATATAGTCTAGTCAGAATATGATTAAGTCTATATTGACAGTTTGCTATATTGAAGTTAAAATTTTGTCTTTTTATACAGTTAGAATAGTACCAAGCATTGAAGGTAAAATAACATTTTGATATCAATCTAAAAAGTAACATAAAATTTAAGTTTAAAAAGCCATAGTTATGTACAAAAGATATTTATGTAAGAATTATTTCATTTAATGAAAATAGTCTTGCCTAATGTCTGAATATTAACTGAGGCTGTCATTGGTTATTGTATGAACATATTGAAGGAAAACTCCAATAAAGTGATACTAGTTAAAGGACCTATGGGATATGAGTCTAGATTTCATGAGACGGATTAGTGCTTTTTAGAATAATGGTACCAGAAGGTTCCCTTGCTGTCTTCTTTTTTCTGTCATTTGAAGACAGAAGGTACCATGAACCATCCTCAGACCCCCAAATTATCCACATCTTGATCATAGACTTTGTGTTTTCCCAAACTCTAAGATACAAACCCTCATTGTTTATAATCCACCCTGTTTATGGTATTCTCTGGAATACCACAGAACAAATGGACCAAAACAACTGGTAAGTTAAAACACAACAGACAGATCCAAACAAAGCCTTGGAGAAGAATGTCTAAAAAACTAAACTAATAAATCAAATGGATTTCTGACGTAATTAAAATGTGGCTATATCTGATATATTACTAATAATGTTGATGATAAAATGCTAGAAGGAAATAGATGAGAAAGAATAAAAAGGGAATTGTTTTGTTGGTTTTTGTAAAAGAATATCTAAAAGAAATAGTTTACATAGAGGACCAAATAGCAGAGGGGAAATGAAGATTTACTAGACATCAGTGTATGGTAAAATTTTCATTCTGAATTGATTCGCCTCCAGATCTGCACTCTGAAAATTTTCCATTCTCTCCAGGAGAAGAAGAGAGTAACTGGACTAATGGCCAAGGGAAAGTAACAGGGAAGAAAAAGGAACGAAAGAAAAAAAAGAAAGAAAGAAAGAAAGAAAGAAAGAAAGAAAGAAAGAAAGAAAGAAGGAAGAGGTCAAGAAAAGGGGAGAAGTTGAAGACAATCAAGGGAAGTTAGGAGGAAAAGCGGGGAGTCATGAAGCTGAGAGAATACCAGGGAGTAGTCAATTGACTTTCTCATCTCCAAGGAGCTTCTGTAAAGGAGCTTCAAATCTTACTACTCCAAGGAAGCCTGTCCAGTGACTCACACTTTCATTTGTCATTCGTACTATGTTCATTGGTAGAGTCTACACTTGGAAAAAGTCATGTATGTACTGACAGGTTGATGCTGAAATTTAAGTTTTATTCTGTTTTCATAATAGATGTTTCTGGTAATTTTATTTCTGACACATTTCTGACTCTAGCTTCAACTTAGGAGTATACTTAGAAGTAAACTGATGGAAAGTTTACAGCTAACAATTTAACAATAGTTATTTTGCTGTTACTATGCAGCTAAATAGTAAATGCACCCGATGAGACCTATGTAGTTTCTAGGTAGTCCATTCCCTGTGAAATCATTGCTTGGACATTTGTTGTAAGTGTACATACTGAAGACATTCTTGGATAAAGGTAAATTCCTTGTCTTTTTTTTTTTTACCTAAATATGGTTCAACCCAGGTATTTAACTTTAATATTCATTCCATTGTGCACTTAATTATATTTATTTCAGAGCTGTCCATTTGCTACCACTGGATCCTCTAGGGTGTGCTCTTCCCTGGAGAGCACTGTCTCACGCTTTCAACGTTCTTTAGTACCCTATAATTGAGGTCTCCTGGGCTTTCTTTTACCAGTTTAGCATGTTTATTTTGATTGTTCTGTTTCAGCTCGTGTTTAGACCGTGATGTGGGTAAGACTATAAGTGTATAGCTTCTGACATTCCTAGTGGACCCAATCTCACTGCAAACTCATTGTTTCTCTGACTCTTACAATCTTTTAAGAAGTCCAGAATTAAGAAGTCAATCTCCAAATGTCAGATACTGAAATCACTTTTAAGGCTACTAGCAACGCCAAGGCTTTAATAGGTCTTTATGGTAATATTTTAAAGACTAATATTGAGAATGGACAGGTAACATATTTACAGTAGCTCACAAATAAATTATTCAAATATTAAGTATTTAATCTAATATCTAAGAACTAAGTTTAGGTGATTAAATAAGTTGAACAGTTATCTTGAACTCAACATTTGTTCCATGCTTTACAACCATTAAAACCAATTGATTATTTACTAGCAAATGATCTTTTCTGAAAACAAGCAACATTAACAATAAATAGTGATATAAACATTAACAATGATAGTGTACATTGTACTATATATATGTGTGTGAGTATGTATGTATGTGTGTATATAACACAACTAATGAAAAAAAAAACTATAAATGTTTGCAAGAGAACAAGAGACCAGGGTATACAGTAGAGTTTATAGGGAGGAAAAGGAAGAGGGAAATGATGTAATTATTTTATGATCTCAAAAAGTCGCTGAAAAGTTTAAAAACTATCAGGAAAGTGAAAATCTTCCTGACGATTATAGGCCCATGGTTTTGACTTTGATAAGAAAAGCCTAGCGGAAAAGTGTGCAGAGAGCTCCAGGAAAAATAACCTGTATGTTATTTATCATGAGTTGGATTTGGAAAGAAACTTTAGGCAGATTGTAGAGTGGAAGCTTCTTCCAGGGACACAGGCACACATTGTGTTTGAGCATCTTTGTGAATCCACTCCTTTCTGGAACAGTAAATAGAAGGCGGTGAATAAACAGGGACACAGGCACACATTGTGTTTGAGCATCTTTGTCAATCCACTCCTTTCTGGAACAGTAAATAGAAGGCAGTGAATAAAAAGGTTGGACAATGCTACTAAATTCATGACTTTTACATGGTACCAGAAGATGCTGTGAAATCTGCCAAAGGTGAAACATAATTAATAATCCTACTCAGATGCGATGCCTATGTACTGCAGATATGACTGGTGTGGCAAGCTAGTCTCCAAAGTACAATAGTAGCCTTTATATGTTATTGGTCACCAACAGCTGTCCTATTGTACTTACAGACCTCTCAATAGGAGGAAATGTATTCCCGGTACTATAAAACCATCACAATCCCTGTGACTGTTGAGGCCATGGAACCTAGAGGAAAACCTACTGCTGCCAATTTCCTAAACCACTGCAATCTATTACTGCATTCTTTAAATTTATCTTTATACCTAGAGATTAATTTAGCTCTCACCCCTCACCAACGAAACTTCTTTTACCAATGCACTGATGCCATCACAGGAAGCCCCAACTATTCAAAATGCAGAGAACGACAGACCATGGCAGGTGTAGTCCCTGTCAAAAACACCTCCACAAACTGCTGTATCTATAGATCAGGGAACATTGTGAAAGGGGGTATGGAAAGGTTTTAAAAGACAGAAGATCTGGGCTAGGAGCTGGTGTCTTCTATGTATGACAGGGAAGCCATGACCTGTCAACAATATGTTCTCTGACAGATTCCACCAGTATACATGGGAATGTGGTAGAGGAAATCTCACAAGGTCTCATCCCTACATGAAGAGCTATCAGCAATAAATCACTACTGAGGGAGAGAATTAGGCGTCCCTGATGATGAGCCCCCTAAGTCATTATCCACTACTCCCTAAGAACATTTGTACAGGAAAGACTGAATAGACCCAGCAGGCTGAATTTTTATGTCTTTGTTCATTTATATGTGGGTATAAAGATAATAAAGAACAAGAGGCCATAAATTTGAGAGGGAGAGGCAGCATGTAGGGCATTGGAGGAACAGAGGGTGGGGGAAAATGTAGATAGAGTACACATTTAAACAAGTAAAAAATAAAATCTGCTAATTCTACTTTTTCTATGGAGGAGCAGCTTTCCCGTGCTTCCTTGAATACAAATCTTGTTCTCCTGAGCTTTGAGTTTATCACCTTGATTTTAAATTCCTGATTTCTTATTCCATTATTGAAACTAAGAGCTACTAAACAGAATCAAACTATAGGATAGTTTTTTTTTTTCAAGGAGATATTGAGATGTTAATTTGTCCTGTCATTTAGCACCTTTTATTGGATGAAGCATACCTATGCAAAAAGATACCATATGAAAATTTTTAAGTGTAGACTTATGGGGCATTAAGTTCATTCAGAGGGCTATATTACTAGCTCCATTTTCTGTGTCCAGTGTATTTGCAACTCCCTCAACTAAAATTTTATTCCCACTAAAAGTCCTTTCCCCATCTCCACTTTCCCCCTATACTACAAAAACTATCTTTATGGTTTTGAATGCTCCAATGACCTCAAAGAATTGGAGTTGTTGGTCTCTTTTACCTTTGTCTTACTTCATTTAGCATAATTATCTCCAAAGTTCATTCATGTTGTAGAGACTGCTCAGTGCTATTCCTCTTTAAAAAGGGACAGCACTACATTGTGTGTGGCTTTAGGTACTCTTCATAGGTAAGTGACTGTCCTTCTTAAATGTACAGGTCTCCAACCTTGTCCTCCCCCTTTACTCCAAGTGTCCATTCCATTTTCCCATTCACAGTTGCCAGTTGCCAGTAGCTTCCTTTTAGAAAACTCCACCTTTGGTATAAAGTCTTTAAGATAAATGATACATTCTGTATTTTTAGAACTGTTTATGTTTACAGGAATGTGGTAGCCATCTTTATAAGAATTAGTTCCCCTCTCTCTCTCTCCCTCCCTCTCTCTCTCTCTCTCTCGCTGTGTGCATGTGTGTATTCACATGCATACATCAGTGTGTGCATGTATATATATGTATGTGTGTTTCTGTGTATGTGTGTATATATATGTCTCTGTGTGTGTACTTGTTTATGTGTGCATATGTGCATGTGTGTTTATGTGCATGTATATTGTGTACATATGCATATATGTGTGTGTCTGTTCATGTGTGCATGTGTTTGTGTGTACATTTTTGTGTATGTTGTCTCCATGTCTATCTCCAGTACTATGTTATAGGGACATGTTTCTGTTTCCAGAATTTCGTGTGGGTCCTGGGGATTGTAACTCAGAATCTTCTTTTTATCGACTGAGTTATCTTCTCAGCCTCTGAATCTGTGTTCTATATAATGACTCTTTACTTATTTTTGTCGAGACATGCTTAGAACAATAGCGTCTGGTTAAGACAGCCTGAGTCCTCCAATTAGCTGAGAATCTTGGAAAAAAATTACCTCCTCACTCAAAACATCTATTTCTGTATCTATGAATTAGGAAAGGATATTGAAAACAACACTGCAATGTTTATAAGGATTGCCATAAATTATGCCTGCTTGCTTATTCACCCAGTCACTGGCATGAGGTATTATTGAGTTAAAAGTAGCTTCCACTTTTCAAGAGATTTATTTTTTCCTTATTCATATTCATGTGAGGCAAAAAAAAAAAAAAAAAAAAAAAACTACAGAAACATGGGCCTCTGGTTTGACCTGTGATTTTACCATCAACATAACCTATCTTTTCCTCAAGTCACAGTCAGTAGCCATCAGGGTGACAAGGCAAAGCCCTCTCCATTAGTGTGAGGAGAATCCAGCAGAATAGTTTATGCTATTTCGTGGTCAATGCTAGACTTGACCTGTTCTTAGCTACACTTAACTTCTCTTTCCTCTCCTGCCTACCTCAAGGCCTAGTCCTACTATATGGATGTGTCTTGGGGTTGATTACTAGGGAAACTGACAAACAGTGTACACTTAAAAATATTTATTAAGAACTGTTCATGAAAATTCTTAGATGAATGTTTCTATACTGCCACATACAATTACACATCACAAGGGTCTGTGCCTTTAGTTCTTGAGTTCATGGCCTTCTCAACCCCTCCCCTGGCCCTCTCAGCCCCTCCCCTGGCCCTCTCAGTCCCACCTCCCTCCCAACCCACCCCTCTCACCCATTCTGGCACTCTCATCCCCTCCTCCACTGTTCAGTACCTACCCTTCATCTATGCCACAGTTATTTTGGCTCTTTTTGTACATGAAGACATCCTGTTTTTTAATTTACTCGAAGATGCTTAGTTAAAATCATGAACAACCAGATTGCAGTGAAAAAAAAAAATTGCAGTTGGAAAATAGGAAGTTATGTAGCCTTTGAAACAGTAAACAACAACAAAAAAACCTGTCTAATCTTGAAATTATATCATGTGAAAATTTCAAGAAAGCCCTTAGCTATATTTTTACAGTGCTTTGCAAAGAGTATAAAATAGTATTTCAATATGCAAGAAAGTATTCTTCAAAATAATTTAAAACTGCAGATGGTTTGTTATTTTCTCTACAAAAGGAATTCTATGTCTAAAGAAATCTTAAGTTCAATTATTTCAAGAAATTAATGCGATGACTTAGGCATGTAAATAATGTTGGCAGACAAATATATCCAAAAGAGATATTATGCTTATATGTGTATAGATAATTATATATATTGATAAAATTAAAGAATTAATGACTGATTGCAAATACTGAAAGAGATTAAAGCTGTGGGTGCTAATTATTTGGAAGAGTTGAACCAGATCTAACATAATTCAAGTCAGATGGAAAGGGAGAAAAATGTGTGTCACAATATTTTCTGTTTTTTTGGAATAAACCTTAAAAGTTTTAATAGAATATTTAAAAAATAAAAGTAGTGAAACAGTTTTAATTACTTTATTGGCTATTAATCAAATGACAATGTTTTAGTTTCAAAATAATCTTCAGTGCTTCTTCCTGTGTATTTGTGCCAACTATATATCCTAAGTGGTGTGGTTTCACTTATTAAAACTTAAACTTGGTGAATTTTAAAACTTTGATTTATTTTATTCTTTCTCCATATATAATTTTTAGCTATATTTAAGTATAAGTATGTCTGGTGCCTGGGAGGTCAGGAGGGAGCATCAAACCTCCTGGAACTGGAGTTATAACTTGTCTTTGGCAATTGTGTGGGTGTTGGGAGCCACACCCTCTACAAATGTTTTTTACCTGCTGAACCATCACTCCAACCTAATAATTCAATAATATCTCTCCAATCCAAAAATTCAACCAAAACTATTTTTCAGAGTTGGGTGCTAAGTACAATTGTAGTATTTTCAAGAAATACCAAAAAAATAAAAAAATAAAAAAGTGAACATTAAAATTCCTCAAAATACACAGACCTTAAAATCTAAAATCCTACTCATGTTTTCTTTATAATTCTATGAAGGTCGCATTTCAGAGTTATCACTTTTGTACTTTCTGGACATAAAAGCATACAAATCAATAATAAAAAGAGTTCTGCATTAGATTTTTGCTGGCCCCTCTAAGTCCTAAATAAATGTCTCTATTGAGAACTGTAACCGTGATTTACTGAGCTTGAAATATGAAACTTACCCTTGATGTTGGAATTTTAAATATCTTATTAAGCAGTGGTAAGGTATACCCAGTGTTTAATCAAAGCAAACCACAGCATATGTACTTGCGTATTTAGCCTTCCCTCAGGAACCGCCAGCTAATACAGAAAGAGTAAGAAATGATCCCAAATTGTTTCTATACAGTTTGGGATGCAATTTATACAGTTCAGGATTTCAAAATCTTGCAAGAATTCAGACTTATGTAAATATATATGCTAATAAAAGCAACTTAAGCAGTACAAGACAATGTCCCAATGTATTTAACCTAGAAGCCTATGGCTTTTGTTTTCAATCTTCAATAAACTTAAGAGACTGAGTTTTGATTAGTTTTGGAGGGATGCCAAAAGGAAGATAACTTGTTTTCCAGCAATATTTTGCAATGTATTTTTCACATTTTATAAATTTTAATATCTGCATAGAAATATATCCAGGAAATATCTGCATGATTTTTTTAAAAAAAAAGTCTTTCGTGGATATTTTAGACATTTGAAAAATGTCTTCTTGCAATTAAAAAAAAGATATGTTCCTTTCTTCTTTTAATTTTACTTTTCATTTCTTCTCTATGGCAACAATGGTGTTAAATGATATGAGGGGAGATACAGTTTCAAATGATGGTATTTTAGCTTGTTAATCATCTGGGAGAAAAATGGGCAACATAGAAAGCACGATAGAAACAGCATCATAATTAGATTAGCAAACATAATCAAGTAAGAACTCTTTGTAACAAAGACAGGACTGAATAAAAATGGACATTCTGTTCAAAACGCTTTGAGCAATTCTGGAATGTTAAGCAAAGAATTATGCGCACCTTTATGCGGATTAAAGAGTTTCACGACAACTGTCTATTTAATTGGTCTAGTTGTAACACTGCTGCTACCTCCCTCAGGATGTGCAGAATTTGATAAATGGGAATTCAGAGCTTTTATTAAATTTTAATTGTATTTTATTAAAGCACAGGAGAAAAGACATTTTTGTGGTTTTATTATTATCTTGGTTATTTGCCAAGAGAAAGACTTTAATGGTTTAAATACTAATTATTCAAAGATATATTAGACTTTAACAAAAAGAAAAATGGATGCTTAGAGCATTGGGCATGCTGAGGAATAGAAGATACCATTTGATACAACGTCTCACACTGATCCTGTAGAAAGTATCACAGTTGGATTACGAAATATCTGCATGTCTGAAAAACCAAAAGACTAAATACAGCAAAACAAGTAAATAGTCATCCATTCGAGTTATCTTTATTACTTACATGGTCTATGTATTTGTAACTTTTAATGCCTGGTTGCAAAAGCCACAGTTTCATGGTTGTGCCCTTTAGAGGTTGAAGAACACATAAATCATTAACAATGGAGGCAGTGTTGTAAAATCTTGGGGTTCTAATTCCAAACAGAGACCAGTCCAATGAAAGCTATAGCGCATGCAGTAGGACATGTAGGTAAACTCGTGCAGTTATATTAACATTGAATTTTGTTTTTCGAGACAGGGTTTCTCTGTGTAGTCCTGGCTGTCCTGGAACTCACTCTGTAGACCAGGTTGGCCTCGAACTCAGAAATCTGCCTGCCTCTGCCTCCCGAGTGCTGGGATTAAAGGCATGTGCCACCACTGCCCGGCTCTAAAATTGAATTTTAAATTGCAATGTGAGCCCAGCTTGGGCCACGTAAGAATGATTTCAAATACAACAAACAAAATAAAACAGAGATAACCCAACACTGAATTTTGAGATGGGAGGTAGACTGGGTAGACTACACAAAAACAAGCTAGTATATCTAAGGTACAATAAAACCAGGCATGTGTCACAAGACATGGAGAGGTTAGCAAGGATTAGAAATGAAAAGAAAAGGTCTCATATATGAAGGAGTTTGCAGACTGTGTTAAAATTCAGGGGAACCACTATGAATCTTACTGTCTTCGAATTGGGGTGAACTTTACATATTTTCAGTTTACTAACATGAGTCTTACAAGGTTAAGCCAAGGTGATATTTGCAAGTTAGGAACTCACTTGGACTTCAGAACAGGAGGCTAACTACCTACATCTGTCTACCACAATTACCTTCATGTACCTGGTGTCTAGATGACATTTGCTTACTACCAAGTGTCCCTTTGCTCCTAAAGGTTTTCTTCTTTCTACTACTTAGCTGAAGCCAAGTGGCTAATTTTGCTCAATGAATTGTGTCAAAGAATTTAGTGTGGCAAGTGCATCTCTAGTATCCCTTCTTCCCTTCTGTGCAAACTTAAAAGCATGTTCTCCTCAACTGCATCCCCAGTGGTAAAGGACCACCTTTGTCAGCCCCAATCCCTGGAGGTCTATAGAAGTGTCCCCCTTCTATAGCCACCATGCACAGCACTGGGTGAGTTACAGTGAGTAGAAAAGAAGTTTGCTTATTCTGACAGCCAAACAAAAGTGAAATGACCTTGTTATTCACCTGAAATAAAACTGAGGGAAAATTATGTATTTTAAATATTACTCCCATGAATTCATAGGAATTAATATAACTGATCACCAGTAATTTTGATTTCAAGCATATTCTCCTTTGACTCTTATCTTCCAACAAATTAACAGTTAACATTTGATCAAATGCCATTTCTCAATTTCATTGAAACATGGAAGCATTTGATAGAACATTGCATTATCTTCAACATGGTCATGTTTTTTTAAAACTATAGTTTGGTGATGGTGGGGCGGGAGTGTTCAAGACAGGGTTTCTTTGTGTAGTTCTTGCTGTCCTGGAACTCTCTGTACACTAGGCTGGCTTTGAACTCAGAGATCTGCCTGCCTCTGCCCCTCAAGTGCTGGAATTAAAGGTATGCATCACCATCACTCAATGAAAACTACATTAATGGTTTTGTTTTTTACCTTTCAATGCATGTCCTATAAAATCTCCAATACTGATGAATATCATCTCTCTGTCTCTTTCTCTGCAAATGAATGACTGAAAAGAAAAACACTGAAATGCTGATGATCCTCATTTTACAGGCTTTCTTGTACATTCATTCTTGTTTTGTATGCAGTCTCTTGTACATTCATTCTCATTCTGCTCACTTCTTTTTTTCTTCCAGCTAGTATAGCAAACACTTACTCTGTCTTCTATTCTGTAATAAGGAATAATCCATCTGTCATAACCCTAAAAGTGACTTGTTTTATTTTGTACTTGGTTATAACTCTCCATTTCTACTAACAAACATGGCTTCAAAATTTCCCAGCTATTTGAACTGATCACATCTTCTATCCTTATTGAGCCCCCTCTTTTTTAAAAAAAAACAATATGTAAAGATAATCAACCTCAAAATTTCCTGGAGCCTATGAGGTGGCTTGGTGAGTTAGGGATGCTTACAGCCAAGGCTGATGATCTGAGTTTAGAACCACAATTGAGAGAACTGACTTCTATAAGTTGTCTTTTGTCTGCTACATGTGTAACAAGGCCTATACACATGCATGTGTGAACACATATACACATATAAACACACAACATAGCTATACATTTTTGGGGAAAATACTTTACTGTCTTTATTTTCTATACTTTTTAACCTCTGATTCTCTCTGGAATATCTCAAGTTTCATGTATGATACTTCTTTCCAATCTCCTTCTGACATTGTCTTGATTCATTCCAAGAAGATCTTACTTATCTCATAGTTCTGATGAACCATTATAGTCAATTTCCCCCAAGGATATTCCTGTTGAAAAACAAAATTCTTTTTCTCTGTTTTCTGGGCATTTTTGACTCCTGTATTTAGTTGTACACTATTGTTGGAATTTAATTTAATTTATTGAACTTTATTTTTCACTTAGCCAAATAGTATCTTACTCTGTAGACCAGGCTGTCCTTGAATTCGAAATCCCCCAGCTTTTACTCCCAACTGTAGGGACTAAAGACATGCATCAGGGTACTCAGATTCAAAAATTCACCGGTTGTTCTTTTTCTTTTTGTTTGTTTCATGAAGCATATTTAAAATTACTGTTATCTTCTATGTCCCTACTATTATCTCTTCTTGGATTGTCTTGCCTTCATCCAGTTATGACACACTTATCCTCAAAATAGAAAATACTACTTTTTGAAACCCAGGAAAATCATTTCAGTATTTCCCAAGCTCTTTTGTATGTCCATCTTCTTTTCAGAATAGACTCCTTAAGGTAACTGAAAAGACCCCTGTGTCCTGGTCTCTAACATGTCTTTGATTCCTTTGTTCCTTTCTTCCTCTTCACTGCCTCTGATTTCTTAGTGTTGATCTGCTGCTGCCTCCACACCCCAGAAGAGGTTTCAGATTCCTCTCCTTCGTTTCAAAGGCCATCTCTCAAAGTATCACTTAAATCTCACCTGTTGGGTTGGTTGGAAAGATTGTGTCCTACTGAGCTTCATGTTGAGATTTAATTCCCCATGAAAGAATAAAACTTTCACAGTCACTTTGAGAATTTATTACTCCATGAGGACTCCATGGAGAATATGTTCAATCGCTTTATGAAGGCTTCTTAGTATTGTCACCACAGGAAGACACATTAGAATTGCTATACAAGGACACATAAGATGGCTCTCTCCATGAAGAAGAGACAACTCACTAGACAGTAGTCCTCCTTATGGTCTTTACATATAAAAGTCCAAGGCATGTTGCTGTAGCAACAAGGGAAGACTACAATGGCTTCTATGTCCTCCATCCTAGTAAGTTGATCTGTTCATTCTTTTGGCAATCTCTTAAATTAGATACTATTATGCGATAATGTTGAAGAAAAGCACACGTTTGTATTTCCTACATTAAAAAGGAAGAAGCAATATATTACAAAGTGTGGAGTAATTATTTTTTATTGCCAGAAATTTTAAGCTTATTGAACTTTATTTTTAAAATGATCATCAGTAATGGCAAAATAAATAGAACCACAACATCAATGAACATCAGAGATAACAGTTCTGGAATCATCTCAAATATATATACATTTTTTTAGATTACTGTAGACCTCTTTCTGAAATGTCAATAAATCCTATGTAGAAAATACAAATTCACAAGTATATTTATGTTATATTTTGAAATGTCTTGGTATTCTTCAGGTGGAGATAAACTAGATTTAATTATGTTTTCATAAATGACTCAAATCATATGTGTTCATCAGTCATGCCCAGTATAAGGTAGAGAGTTCAGGACAAGAGAATGAAGGATGAGAACAGGTATTAAAAATGTCTATAATGACAAGGACCCTTAACACTAACTTGTGATTCTCCATTTTCTCTGATTGGTTAGGATAAAGTGTCCATTATTTCTCTGATTGGTTAGGATAAGCAGCTATTATTAATTTTAAGATACGACCTTGCAAGCATGTAGTGCTGACTTAATTTTTTTGTCACTTATCTTTGCTATTGCTTTTTCAGCTGTAGTCCTTCTCTTTCCTAAGCACCTTCGATAGAGTGTGGTCTCAGAAGCTTTCCAAGCTCTCTCCTCTCTTAGACTTGCATTTTACCTAATACTTACTTGGCTCAACCTCATACTTTTTCAGTGTTACCTCTTGAATGGGTTTGATGAACCACATTGCCCAAAGTGACTGCCTTTATTTAAGCTTTATTTCCTCATTCTTATCTAATAATCCTAGAATTCATCAATCTGTTAATTATTGTTCCTTGTTCTGCACTATTAATGTGAGGCTAGGATGCTTTTCTGTTTGCTGCCCTATCCCAGTAGTACAAGAGTATTATATCATTGTTTTTTCACTAAATAAACAAGTGATTGAATAAAGTATTGTATAATTTTACATGCAAATTTTGAAAATCAGATTATGTATGCATGCTAAAATAATTTACAGGACTCTCTGCCATATAACTTTATAATTGCATTTGACTAAATTTTGTGCTTACTTTAATATGTATTTTGTGAAATGAACAATTATTCCTAATCCAGTTATAAAATCATTGTGATTATTGCAATATGGACACAAAACTGTACAGATACTATATTGGAGATTATTTTTGTTTTCTTCTTGATAGTTTTTGTTTGGTTTTATTTGTTTAACTTTATGTATATGAGTGTTTTAGCTGCATGTATGTATATGTACCACATGCATGCACTATGTCTGTAGAAGCCAGAAGAGAATGCCATATCCCCTGGAACTGGATAGTTGTAAGCTATCATGTGAGTGCTGGTAATCAAACCTGAGTCCACTGGAAGAACAAGCACTCTTTACTACTAAGCTATTCTATAGCCTTTTTTCTTTAGACGTAAAGAAATACTTAGAGAATAAACAACAAAAACATCAGCAAAATAACACTCTAACAACATTCCTAAAATTTTTTTGAGTTTTTTCTTTTCTTAAAATAGACTTTTAATGAATTAATTTTCGATAATTATATATATTTATATGTGTTTAATACATAAAATATAAATTATATATGAATATATAATCTATAAAAATATACTAACTATATAAATTTTATAATAGATATGTATATATGTATAACATTCTGGTTATTATAATATTCCAGCTAGTTTAGCTCCCACCCCTATTAACTTTCACCTTTTATCTACAATTTACCTTCAAGTGTTAAATATTTTTTATTAATTAATTCGTTCATTTATACAACAAACTTTCAGCTCAGTTCTATCTTGAATTCTTTATGTTAGTTGTATTTTTCATTTCATCATTGCCGTTTATTATTTATTTATTTTTGCCCCCAGAACCCATCAGTAGCCAACAGTTTGCCTGGAAAAGCAAACTATTCCATGGGCTCCCTTCTAATACCTTAACAACTGTCATCAGCCTAGGCTGGCTTGTAGAGCTGTTGTATATAGCCAGAGCTATTGACAAGTAATTCTCAATTGGCTGTGTCTCACACAAAACAGCACTGTACTTCATGACTCTTCGCTGTCTTCTGTTTCTTGCATTCTCTATAGTCCCTCTTCCATAATGTTCCTCAGAGTATATGACATAAATAGAGTGTTTATGGCTGGCTAGTCACCCATTAGTTAACCTTAAGCATCTTGGAGAATCTCTGTATTCACTGCCATTTAAAGCAAAAAGAGGCTGGGCAGTGGTGGCTCACGCCTTTAATCCCAGCACTTGGGAGGCAGAGGCAGGCGTATTTCTGAGTTCGAGGCCAGCCTGGTCTACGGAGTGAGTTCCAGGACAGCCAGGGCTACACAGAGAAACCCTGTCTCAAAAAAACCAAAAAAAAAAAAAAAAAAAAAAAAAGCAAAAAGAGGATTTTCTTATTAGTCTAGGAGTATTATTTGCCCATGAGTATAAATAAATCTTAGGAAACAGCTTAGCACAAGTACGAATTGATTAATCGACATCAGGAAATTCTCTCCTAGTACCTAATACCCTTGCAGTCATATTGTTTCGACTGTGTTTACAGTAGCGGGTTTGAATTATCTCTTGTAGAGGGATCCTGGTAGATAGGAAGATATTGGTTGATTATCCATATAGCATTAATAGTGCTTTTGCTTGGGGTAGCACATCTTGTTTTGCAGGTTGGTTTTAGAGGTTGTAGATGAAAGGTCAATCACAAGTAAATGCAGACAAGCAGATGTGTCTCATGATAGTCCAGAACAGATTTTTGGAGGGGAAATCTTTAGAGGATGTCGATAACAAAGCTCACCATCCACCTATGTGCCAGAGTGTTTCTAGAGCAGAAGAGGGAGCGAGGTTGAAGAGTTTGCTCATTTTGTTCATGCTGAGAGTAAGTTGTTAATAGTTATTTCAATAATGTTAAGTGATTCATCAGCAGTTTTCTTGCTGACAATTACTTGGGGTCTGCAAGGCAGGGGAGAAAAGTATCTATTGAATTAAGTTAGTTTATGTCTAGGAGCCAAAGAACTATAGTTTTAAGAATTGTCACAGCTCAACCAAAATGGAAGAGTTTCACAAAATGGAATGATCCTGGCTCACAGTAAGGTCCATGTGTAGGTAAGACAGTGGGTGTCTTTGGTGACCTAGAGGACTATACAAGACCTTCTGGAAATGTTGACGCTAGCCAGCAGGAGGGAAGCTTTCACCTGAGCTCTCTTTTGATTTTTTTTATGTCAGTTGTTTATTCTGTTTCATCATGTCCATATATTAGTTCTATCAGAACTAGAATGCTTTGGAAAGTTGAAGGGAAAAATCAAACTTGTTTAATATATCAAATATTTAAGTTCTTTTTAAAGGTTTTTTTGTTTTGTTTTGTTTTCTGAGACAGGGTTCCTCTGTGTAGGCCTGGCTATCCTGGAACTCACTCTGTAGATCAGGCTGGCCTCGAACTCAGAAATCCACCTGCCTCTGACTCCCAAGTGCTGGGATTAAAGGCATGCACCACCACAGCCCAGCTTAAGTTCTTACAGTGAGAATATACATTTTACTATTTTTTCTTGTGGACTGACATGAAAGGAATTGATTACACATGTATGCATAAAAGCTTTCAATATTTATGAAATGTATGTACACACATAAGTAGTTATTCCATTAAAAAATTTGCAGGCATACTAAATTTAAGACTCCTGAACATTTTTGGTTAACTTATATATTTCAAGGTTTTATATTCACTATGTACATAAAGCTACATTCAAAGACACCACTTTATTTCTTCAGGCTATTTCTAACTCAATCCATTTTGAACTAGGAAGTATATTTGTATTGTAATAGTTTCTATAAAATTTTGCTTTGGATCGAAGGACTTAAAATCTCATCATCCTAAAGCAAGTAATAGACAGTCCCTTCAATAGCACTGCACATCGAGTAAATGATATACTACAATAAAGCTGTTTTCTGAAGGTTTTTGATAACAAAATGGGCAAAGAGATTCTATCAATGCTGTGTCTTCATTCAAGTAAGTCTGTGATGTCTTTTTTTTTCTGCCAGTGTTTCCTATATGCATCAAATTCTATAACTCTTTCTGACTTGAAATGAGTCATTACTAGAAGATTTTCCAGCAAGCTTATAAAAATTTCAAACTGTAAACAAAACAAAACGAGACTAGCATTGGAAAGTACACAAGTATAGGAAAGTCTTTTAGTATATTGCCACAGAAAACTTAATTCGACTCCTAAAAATTATTGCAATAAGAAATATATAGTAACGCTGTCTGTAATAAGACATAAATGGGCTAGAGCAGATCAGTCTAGACACAATTTGAACACTTTAAACTTGATTTCATGTTGAGAATATATAGTACTTAAGATATCTGTTTCATCCTGATCGCAGCACTGAATGAAATGCTTGGCTAAGAATGCTAAGAATGCTGTTTTCTAACTGCAAGACTATTCCATCATTCCTCTGAGCAATAAGTCTTACATTCTATTTCTCTCATACTCTTCATTGCTAGTCTCTTAACTCTCTGCCTTTCTTCCGGCTTCTGCTTTGGAAGGCTAGGGATTTTACCTCTTCCATGAATGACAATAGCCAGTATGGGAAGGCAAGGGGAAACTTCAAGGCAGTAAACAGTTGTAAAGACCTCCTCTTCCTCTTCCCTAACAGCTGTCAGTCAGATATCCACAACAGGACAATGCTGAGAATAAGATGCTTGCCTGTCATCTTCACAGAAACCTCCCAGCAGGCAGTGTGAAAAGACTGTCTACCTGTTATACTCAAGCTTGAGACTATATAGCAATAAGAATAGCATTATTCAAATTAACAAGGATAGCAGGCCACTCCCTTCATTGAAGAGCTATTTAGCTCAAGTGGCTAGGAGCACAATAGAGATCCCAGGCGAATTAACAGCTAGCCTCCTGTATCTCATCCTTCATTTCTGAGGAACACATGAGCCTTTTACTCATCATTGTCAAAAGCATCCCAGGCTAGATGTTGTGCTCCATGGGGTCAGACAAGGCATTGTCACCTTTTCCTTTTCACAGAGGAGATTGCAGAGCTATTTATTGTTTTGCTTAAAGCACACGTTTTTATTGTTGTTGTTTTTGTTTTTAACCTCCAAATGTTTGATTGACAGGACCCTGGGAGATGTCATAGTTTCTATTACAATCACTGTTGATTACTTGAGCCACAAAAATGTCATGAAGACACTCTCCCAGGTTCTTTAAATAGCTGTCAGTACCCACAGGTTAGCCTCTAATAGGCCTGACTTTACCAACAGTTTTGTACATCATCATCTGATGGGCATTTGAAGAGCAGATAAGAAGGAAGAGAACAGATGATGCAGGGGACTAACGGAGGGAGACTAAGTTCATTAAGGGTCTCCAACTGAAAGCAGCATGTGTGGAATGTCAATTTAATAATAGAACTGACAGCTTTTCTCTGGTATCACTCTGCCACAATGGCTTCTTTGACAATTTGTAAAATGGACCCTTTGTAGATGCTACTGAGTGGCACTGCATACATTTGTGAATGCCCTGCATAACTAACATTCTCGCTGATGCCACATTTCCAGGATCTGTCTCAAGAGTCTTTCTCAGAGTAATCTAGAGAGCTGGCATATGGGGCTGAGTGAAGACATGTAAGCCCAAATAGAGTAAATAATATCAGAAAGTCATCAATGCCTGGTCACAAGCCAATAGGTCTAACCAATTTGAAAAGTACTCTTATGCTAGAAGATATTTTGAACCATGTCATTGTACCAACTTTAATGCAAAAAGCATCCAACAATTACTAACTTTGTGATAAACGTGCTGCTTCATTATTTCAAGAATAATATTAGTCTTTTGATTATATATAACATATAGTATAATATAATATAATAATCTGTATATTTATATGGTCATTTCATGAAATGAGGACAGTAACACATGAACATCTAAAAGTGAGATATTTTTTTAAAAAATGTATCTATTAGAAAATAAAGATCAGCATAGTAAGTAGCAAAACTTTCTCAGCACAAATATCCTCAACCAAATTATTGAACACTACTTTCCAGCATTTTTCTTGGTTAATTAGAATTAAATTACCTACAAAACTATGTTAAAATATATAAAATTTATTCTTAAACATCAAAGTTTAAATATATAGCTAAATTTTGCTCATTCTGTATGTTGGAAAATTATTTATTTCCTCATTTTGTCAACATTGTCACAAGTTGCTATGTTTAAACAAGCAGGTACACACAAAACATTTGAAACAAAGTTGGGAAATATATAAATTCAGGAACTAGGGATGTGTCTTAGTGGTAGAGGACCTGGCAAGTATATATGTGATATTGACTAGGAGACTCAACACTTGTATATACACAGAAATGTTTATATACAAATCTATATGAAGTCTATTTTTACAGCTTTTATAAACATGACCAATGAGAATTATGTTCACTATGATTCCATTAAAATTACATTAAATGTAATATCTTCATGATAAAAATATTTTTTTATTTTTTATTTTTTGGGGGTATTTATTTACATTTCAAATGTTTTCCCCCTTTTCAGGTCTCCCCTTTAGAAACCCCCTATCCCATCCCCTCCCCCTGCCTCTATGAGGGTGCTCTCCCACTCACCCACTCACTCCTGTCTTCCCTCCCTAGCATTTCCCTACACTGGGGCATCTAATACCTTCCGGCCCAAGGGCCTCTCCTTCCACTGATGTCCAACAAGGCCATCCTCTGCCACATATGTGGCCAGCACCATGGGTCCCTCCATATGTATTCTTTGGTTGGTGGATCAGTCTCCAGGAGTTCTAGGGGGTCTGGCCAGTTGACACTGTTGCTCCCTCCATGGGACTGCAAACCCCCTCAGCTCCTTCACTCACTTCTCCAAGTCCTCTATCCAGGACCCTTCGCTCAATCCAATGGTTGGCTGCAAACATTCGCCTCTGTATTTGTCAGGCTCTGTCTGAGTCTCTCTGGAGACAGCTCATCATGTTTCCATCAGCAAGCACTTCCCAGCATCCACAATAATGTACAGGTTTGGTGGCTATATTTGGGATTTATTCCCAGGTGGGGCAGTCTCTGAATGACTTTTACTTCAGTCTCTGCTTCACAGTTTATCTCCATATTTTCTCCTGTGAGTATTTTGTTTACTCTTCTAAGAAACACTGGAGCATCCACACAATTCTACCTCACACCTATCAGAATGGCTAAGATCAAAAACTCAAGTGACAGCAGATGCTGGTGAGGATGTAGAGAAAGAGGAGCACTCCTCCATTGCTGGTGGCATAGCAAGCTGATACAACCACTCTGGAAATCAGTTTGGCAGATCCTCAGAAAATTGGACATAGTACTACCTGAGGACCCAGCTATACCACTCTTGGGCATATACCCAGAAGATGTTCCAACATGTAATAAAGACACATGCTCCATTATGTTCATAGCAGCCATATTTATAATAGCCAGAAGTTGGAAACAACCCAGATGTCCTTCAACAGAGGAATGGATTCAGAAAATGTGGTATATTTACACAATGGAATACTACTCAGCTATTAAAAACAATGACTTCATGAAATTCGTAGGCAAATGGATGGAACTTGAAAATATCATCCTGAATGAGGTAACTCCGTTACAAAAGAACACACATGGTATATGCTTACTGATAAGTGGATATTAGACCAAAAGTTCAGAATACCCAAGATTCAATTTACAGACCATAAGAATATATTTTTCAGGGATTTGTGGAAACATTCTTTTTTATTTTGAAAAAGAGATTATTGTTCTTTTAAAACATGTTGGCTTTCAATTAAAGAGTAATATTATCTTGATAGTAACTCAAATGGTATAACAAGATTTATAATTTGGGGGTGGGGGTAAGAAAGTGCATATTTCATCTCATAATTTACAAGACAATTTGAAGGGAGGTCAGAGCCAGTACCTGAAGGGAGGATTTGAACTAGATGCCATGTTGAATATTGCTTACTGGTTGCTGACTTCCTTTGCGGCCTTTTTAATACATCCCAAGACCACCTGACCAAGGGTGGCATACTCACAGTGAGCAGTGCCTACCCATATCAATGTCAATCAAAAAAAAAAAAAAAGTGCCCTATAGGTCTGTCTGTAGGTCAATCTGATGGAGTCGTTTGCTCAAATGACATTCGCTCTTACAGATGACTATAGCTTCTCTCAAGGTGACAACCTTAATCAGAGCAGATACCCCAAGGAATTACAGTTATGAAGAATAAAATGTACATGTGTATAACATAAAATTTAAAACATAGTGTTATTAAAACATTCCATTAATATAATAAAAGAAAGAAAAACACATATTTTAGTATATGTTTTCCAGTATGGTTTCACCTTTTTTAGTTTTTGTTTGGCTGTTCAAGCAATGCTATCTTACATAAATGAGTTGAGAAGCCTCTGAATTTTAGTCTGCCATGATTTATTGTGATGTGCTAACCGAATGGAAATTGTCTATGGAAATAATTTTATTTTTTAAAAATTTAAAAATAGACATTTTTGTCATGGAATCTTTCCTGATTATGGTTTGCCTTTCCTTCATTTTCCCTATTTTCCATCCATCTAGAGCCAACCTCTTTTCTGCTTCTCTTTAGAAAACAAATGGCTTCTAAAAAATACCATAACATAACCAAATAAAATATAATATGGTAAAACAAAAGTCAATACATTGGAATAAAACAAAACAAACAGAAAAAAGCTCAAGAGAAGGTACAAGAAATAGTTACTAGGTACAGTTCGGGGAACATAAGAAAGACTGGTTTCTGCTTAAATGTAGGTGGCACTCTGGAGGAGAGAAGAAAGGCGTGACCTTTCTGAAGCCCCTCCCCCCCTTAGTCTCCATCCTGCCCTCATGCTTCTCTTGTGCTCTACCCTTAAGCATGGGCTTTTTAAACTTTTATTTATTTTTTTTATTTCAGGTATCTGTCCTCTCTGTGTCTTTGAACTATGTTGCCCAGCGGTCCTGGCAGTTCGTTGCCTTAGGAGCAGCACAGAAGAGGCATCTCTGAGCAGAGCTCATGAGGACAGCGATGTGGGTGGGCCTGTCCGTGGTGGTGCTGTGGCCAGACCAGAGTCAGAGAGCAATCCATGTTCCGGCCAGAGCACAGAGGCATGCACTCTCTGAGCCTCTGGAGTCCAACCAGGTCTGGACAGTTTTACAAACGCTGAATTCACTTGACACTTCACAGGAAAAGCTGAGCCTCGAGCCATCTTTCCTTCAGTTGTTCAATATTTTTTCCAGTTGTCTTTCTGATTTTCCCAGCACAGCCATCTGCCTTTGGACACGTGGGTATAAAGTAGTGATCTTTTTAAAGACCAGAGACTCATTCTCACAGACATACATCGTGAGGGAGATCACATGATTGTAACACCCACCTACTCTCCCATAGGCCAAGGTATCTCTGTGTCTTTTTGTCTTTGTTCCCAAATAAATTTCTAGTAATTGAAATTTTCAAAGAATCAAAAGGATTTCCAAGGATAGTTCCTTGCAGAATGTGTGGTTAACTTCAAGGCCCACATTCATCTTATTTTTGTGTTATCTTTATTGTTTTGTAGAATAAACATATTACATCAAAGATGAAAACAAAACAAACAGAAAAAGCAGCATTCTCCCTTGTATTCTTGGTAAGTACATTGAATATTAATGGTGTAAAAATTATCATCATTATTATTTATGCTAGGCAGTTGCAAAGAAATTATTTTTTGCACAAATACTTTGTTGTTAGTGAACAGAGGTGCTCTGGTATTTGCATAGTCATTTTGTGTCTTATGGATCTAAATTATTTATTACTTCTAACATTTATTGGTGGACTTTTAAGGAAGGTCTCATATATGCAATAATTTGTTTTGCAAATGGAGCCTGAACTATGAAGTTCTGCGGCTAGCTATCCTGTGCAAGATGAGTTCCAAGTACTGTGAGAATCAAAATGTAAACTAGAGAGCACTGGAGGAGGACAGCCAGTGTTCTTCTCTAGCTTCCATGTTCACATACATGGATGCATGCACACTCACACACAAGTGTGCATACACCTCATAGGTGCATCTTCCAAATAAACACATGTCATCCACACACTGAAAGAAAATATATCTTCCTCATAAATCTATTTGTTGTAAACTAATTTACTTTTAGTCTTTGGAATATTAATTAATTAATAAGTAATGATTAATTGAATTAATAGCTATTAATCAATATCATTAATATTTAATTTAATATAACAAATTTCTTTCAAATAGAAGCAAAAAAAGGACATTAAAATATTAACATTTCATAATACTTGCTTGATATAACTCATTTTAAAGGGTCAACTTTTTAACTCTGTAAATTAAGACTTTAATGGCTATTTTATGGAAAATTGTATATGAAGAATATCAAATCTTCTGGAAAAGGATACTTGGCTTACAATAATAGTTTAGTAATAGTATTTAAAATGAGAATTGCCTCTGCCCTAATTCAATATTTTCAGCATCTTCTCATGGGCTTAATACTCAGCCCTAAAGGATCTAGTTAACTAAACTATTAGGAGTTGTCACACTGTGAGAAATTAACTCCTGATTACCTAGCATATCTGCTTGTTTCTATGAAAGTTGTGTAAAATCTGCTTGTTCTACAATCCTGTTGACAGCTATAATAGGGTGATGATTACTTACTGTGTTCTTTATGCTTTGCTCTGCTGAATTAATGTATCGGGCACACATTTAATATTAAATAAGTAGAATACCAATTGATAGCTATACTAGGTTCTTAATGTTGGGGAATGACATACCTGTTAGTTGCAAATATTCGAATAAGTGGAAATACGAACTAATCAGTAGAGAATGCTAGTGATTATGGTGTGTGTGTGTGTGTGTGTGTGTGTGTGCGTATTAATATGTCAGAGTATTGCTATGTGGATCAAGCTGGTCTTAATTAGCAATCCTCCTGCCTTAGCTCTGAAATGATCTGGATTCCAGCATCTGATCTGCAATGACCCTTACCTTTGGGAGCTAGAGACATCTGGCAGCACTATTTCCCATTATCTGAAAGGACTCTGTCAGAACCCCAAAAGGTCCTTGTTACCATCTCAGCATCAAAATACAGAGTAGGCATTTCTGACCAACGGCTAAGTCATGTGTCTGAGTGTTCACTGAAGGAAAGTCAGCAAGTGTCATTTACATCCTCAAATGCTTCTGTGGATAAGGAACATCCTTATATTATATAAATGGTTAGGACCTGACATTGGCATAGTAGATACCCCCTATAATAAGGTGTTCAATACTAAAAAGCTCATTAAAGCATCTATTTACAAATTAAAGTCAGAGAAAATATTTAAACACCTTCATACTGATTCTATAGGTCTGAAAAATCTGAGTGATTCAATAGCAGAAAATGGTACAGATGCAAAGAATTGTCTGTATATTTTGGCATTCACAACGAATGAAGACCCTGTATTGTGGCAAATAGCATCAGATTAAAAATGCACATATTTAAATTATTAAAATATCAAATATGAATATGCATAACTGCTCATGTTAACACGTATAAGTAACAAAACAAAGTCACTCTTTAGAGAAAAAAAAAAAGAAACAGATCATAAGACTAACAGTACTAAACTGTGGGACTTACAATCTAGTAAAGAAATATGTGTAACATAAAATTAGATATTAAAATAAATGTACATGGGTAATATAAATGCTATGAATGCATGCTTGCCTAGATCTTTGCTACAGATGATCAAAGCCAGCTCAGCTTGGTGGCTCTGCAAGTAATCCCAGCCATCAGGAGGGTGAAGCCGAAGGACGAGATAAGCAAGAGGAGATAATTGAGAATCAAAAAATACACTATAGGGAACAGTTTTATTTTAAATAGAAATTTTTATTTAGCACCAAAAAGAAAGTAATATTTGAACAAGTAACTGGGGAGAAATTAGGTTAGTTACTATCTAAGTGGCAAGTGGGGAAGTAATTTGAATGGAAAGATAGCCAGTGGAAAACCAAGACAGTATCTGATGTCTTTAAGAAGCACTGTGAAGCTAGAGTGCATACAGTAGATTGAACAGAAGAGGAGGGCTCTTGTCAGCAATTTTCGGGTGCTAAAGGGGTCAAATTGAAAGAGACTTAAAGGGTTATGACTGGAATATATGAACAGGCTGTCTTCAAGTGACATGGGAAACTACTAGGTAATTTTGAGCAGAATATATTCACATTTTTAGTTTTCTATATCAGAAAGACTTAAAATGAAGTAAGAAGATTCATGGAAACATTTTTTTGGAACGATGATCTCTCTTTCCATAAGAGTGTCCTTCCCTCTTTGGGAAGAAGCTGATCTCTATTTTCAGTTGCCTACAATATTGGGTGGCTAGCATATAATATTTAAGTTTGTTTAGGTTTTTAAATCCTTATTTACACAGCACGTTAAGTACATGTTAAGTCATTTGTATACTGTGTGATGCACAGGGGAAGCTCAGTGGCTGCTATCCAGCTGTCACTTAGGGGTGGATGCTACTAGCAGGATTATAGTGTGGGAAATCCTGTCTAAGGATTAAACAAATCTGATGCTCACATGAAGCAGGTCGGGGATCATATATGCATGATGTGTGATATTTAACTGTAATGTAACATTTATTATATATATGAACATATATACAATATACATAATTAACATTTAATAATTTTCATCTTTACCATCAAGTTATTTCGAAATTTGAGAAGAAAAATTTAAGATTGAAAGTGTCTTTATGATCCTAAAGAGTCATATTTTAATGAATAAAAAAAGCACAGGAATAGGAAAAGAGTAGAATTTGATAATTCGGTGTACCAACACATTTGAAGGTATGATACTTTTGAAAGCATAAGGTGAATGAATTGAAAGCAGATTGATGAAACAGTCTTCAAAAACTCATGTCAGCAAATATACAACTAATAAGCAGTAAACTATTAGCAAATGAATTCTGTTGCATTGAATAAAGTTGTAACAATGTAGACCTTGTTTCTGGAATCTGTAACAGGTGAAAGTAACCACGGCTTACATGGTCTTGGTGAACAAATGCCATTTATCCTGTAGTCAGCCTTATATTCCAGACTATGGGTGGCATATTTCTCAGTACGTGTTAAGAGATTGGCATTATAATTTACAAATATTTTATGAATTTAGTTAGCATGAAGTATTTCTCCAAGTATAAACATTTCAAATGAAACTTTAATTTTTTATAATTTTATTCATCAGTATTGTATTTATATTTTCATCCCACCGTCTTCTCGTCCAATTGCTGCTGTTCTTCCCTGCTTTCTCTCAAATACAAGACCTCTTGTTTAATTATTGTTTTGAAACAAGAAAGGTGTGCTCTAAATAAAACCTGCTTAAATTCTTAAATTTAAGCTACAGAATATGTCACAGTATGTATATATGTTTGTACATATGTTTGTATGTATTTTATAATTTCGAGATAGGTTTCTTGTGTAGCTTTGGTTGTCCTGGAACTCACTCTGTAAACCAGGTTGGCCTTGAATGCAGATATCCACCTGCTTCTGCCTTCCAAGTCCTGGCATTAAAGGCATGTGCTATCATTGCCTTGCAATGACACAGCATTTGAATTTAAGAAAATGATGGTTTTGTAAATGTATAGACATTTTCCTGAAGCAGCTGGTTGTGTATTCTAGTTTATCAGTTTAATGTAAGACTTAGTGGTGTTTCAATGTACTAGAACAAACTCTTTTGTGGGTTTGTCTACATAGCTGACAACTTTACATGCCACACAGTTATTTACTGGATTGTTGTGTTTAAGCAGCATTTAAATAGACACCCAACTGCACATAATCAACCAACCAAAACCAACCTTGTATAAAGAGAGAAACCCCTCATGAATGTGATATACATCATCTCTAAATACACCATATTTCCCCTATATTGTCAGTGTTTCTGAACATTCTGCTTGCATATTATGTAAGTATCATCTGTCAAAGAGTTGGACTGAAAAGCCAGATGACCTACATACCCTCAGAGGACATACATTGCTTTCTTGGAATTTAAAAATAGCAATTCACTATGCACACCATACATTTTTAGTCTGATATTTCCAGGGACCCTCAGTGTTACTTCTATAACAACAAAATTCATACCCAATGCAATGAAGAGAGTCAACCGGAAATTAACATTAATCATTAAATAAATAAAGCCAACTTGAAATTAAATTTTATTTGTTAGAGAATTCACAATACATAAAACCATCAGTGAGGAGATAACTTGACCATAGGATAAAATAAAAAATAAGGTAAAGTAATAAATTAAGGAAATTACCTCAATTTGAAACAATGATAATGACTTGCTGACTGATTATTGCTTTTATGCATATGTCCTGTGGATATACTTTTCATGTTATTTCTCTGATGTAATTGTCTGGATTCTACTCAAAGTAGCAAGGTACACCTGGAAACATTCTGTAGTGGTAAGCCAGTAAGTCCCAAGGATTCAAACACAACAGGACATGTATTAATTTCTCTTTCTATTGTGGCAAATTAACATAAATTTGGTGGCCAAAGACAAGAGAAATTTATTATCTTTCAGTTTTATAATTAAGAGTCTGGCATAGACCCCGCCATTTTAAAATGGAATAGTACTAGCTTTCTTCTAGGTTTTAGGTGAACAAATCTTGTCTTCTTTTAGCTTCTGTAGACTCATTGGCTCACAGCCTCCTTCCAACTTAAAAGTTAGGATTTTTCAAGGCAGAAGAAACAGGTCAGAAAATAAGAACACATTTAGAACTTGCAGAAGATCTTAGTTTTGTTCGTACTGCTGACCCTGGGAGATTCACAACCACTTGTAATCCTAACTCTAGTGAGTCTGGTGTGCTCTTCTGGTCTCTGTGAGTAATACACCTCTGCTCTGTTCTGTCCCCTGAAACACATACATGCACAAAGATAGACACACACACACACACACACACACATACCTGTAATAAGTCTATTTTAAAAGGATTTTTATCTTTCAAACTCTTCTCATTGGTTTGACTTCTATATACTGTCTTTTTTTGTTGTTTGTTTTTATTTTTTTTCTACTTTATTTACATTTCAAATGTTTTCCCCTTTCCAGATCTCCCCTTTGGAACCTCCCTTTTCCCTCCCCCCTCCCCTACCTCTATTGGGGTATTCCCCCACCCACCCACCCACTCTCATCTTCCCTCCTTGGCATTCTCTTATACTGGGGGATCTAATACCCTCAGGCCCAAGGACCTTTCCTCCCCCTGATGTCAAACAAGACCCTCCTCTGCCGCGTATGTGGCCAGCACCATGGGTCTTTCAAAACACATTTATGATTAGATTTGGCAAGCCATTAGTTTTGGCATGATTGTCTCATCTTAAGGTGTTAGCTCTCATTTACATCTGAAAACTCACATTTGCCCTGTAAGGTCCAGTACTGACTGATCTCAGAGATTATATATATACATTTTTTTAGGGCCAACATAGAAGAAATGGTGGAAATGTATGAGATTTAAAGATATTAGAACTGCAGTTAAGAATTGTTGCTGACATCTTTATTCCAATTCTTTTGCCATTATTCATGGGCTCTTTGTTTTCACATGCACTCAGTTTATTGAGATGTCTGAAGATAATCAGAGCCAGATACCTAATATCCACAAGGACTACAAACAGCATGGTACCTCCAGATCCATAGGTGTTTGCAGAATTGTCTGGCTTATGCTTAGCCATCAGTCTAGAAGACATTCACCTAAAGTGTTTCTAGCTCTTAGAGCTAATGGGATACCATTGCTCAGTTAGAAAAGGCATTTGCTTTGTAATTTATACATTTCTGTTTGACATAACTTTAAATATATGTAGTTCTCTTGGTATATTGCAAAGGGCATCATCTAGTAAGAAAATATGATTGCAATACATTCAAATATGTGATATTAGTGAATTGTTTCCTTGAGTGGCTGTAAGGGTGAAATGTTTAATGTTATACATATGAGGAATAAAGTCTCATAAATTTTACTCATGGTGGGTATAAGCAATAAATAATATTAATGTATTCTTCTAGCACTCCAGTTTAGGCTATTGGTTTGACAGTTTAAATAAGGCATGCATATACAAGTATGGAAGAGAGAGTCTTGAAAGTGACAGGTGACAATCAAGTAGGTGGTTCAGGAGTTAGTGCTAACACATTAACATGCCATGACTTTCCCTCTGTGGAGTATCTTCATATGTGACATTATGAAGAACAATTACAAATTCTATTTAGAGATAGAGTTCAGGACTTGGACAAGTGCAGTCATTACATTTTAGAACTAGAGCAGCATATGTTAAATTCTTTAGACTCTTGGCAATGATGAATCAAAGCCTTCATTTCACTTTTTACTTTGAAACAACTGTAAATATCATAGCAAGTTCTAGACACTCAGAGAAAAGCCTGTAGTTAAAAACAAAACAAAAAAACAATGAACTTGCTTACCTTTCTGATTTGTTCATAGATAGGGAAAGAAACAGAAATCAAAACTAGCTCAATGTCCAGAGTCTTTCTTATTTTGTCAAATTTTGTTCACTTTGGCTAGTGACTTAGCTATCAAAAACACTGCTAAGGCTTTGTGTGAAGAGAAAATATAACTAGAACTTTGATTAACTAGTATAAGAAATGTTACATGCTTAGATTTCCATCGCACCTTTATGCAGGGCACCTGCTCCTGTTCAGGTTCATATGATCCATCCCACAGAAGACTATAATACTTCCCAAAAGATTGCTCTGCCAGGCCTCAGCAATAAATCCCTCTTCAGTGAGACAAGTTGGCTTTATTTTCTGTACTGCCATGGGCATCTCACATGACATTCCCAAATAAGGTATTGCACTACAAGGCTGCTGTGATTACTAGTAATGACTTAACTGCTAAGGAATTATAACAGTACGAATAACAGTGGTTTGCACTGTGAATGTCCTAGCTACTTCAGAAACGCCAGAGCAACAAATATATTTAAAAAAATGCTTCTCGTTTGCCAGTTTGAAAGGAGTCAAAATCAGAAGACTACAACTGCCGCGAATCTGTAAACAGTGATTGTTCATTCAACAGCAGTAAACAAAGCAAATATGAAGGATGTGAGGGCATTAGCCATTCTGCTAAGTACAGAGGCAATTGTGTTAGAGATATGAAAAGAAAACAACATTTATATTCAAGGACAAGGCACTGGGAACAAAATGGGTTTTGCCGAGAACATTAAGTGGGAAATTTCTGTGTGTTTTGGCGTTGGTGTTGGAATGATAGTATTACAATTATTACTACAGATCACATCCTTATCTTCAAGTGTTCTGATTGGACATTGTACAGTTATAGCTCTGAAGTAAAAATACGTTAACTTTGTGATGCGTTATAGTCCTATCCCTGTGCTTATTTCCAAAAGGAACTTAAGGTATTCTTCAAAATCAAATTTATCATTTAAAACAGAAAACTACCTAAAAGGAGCAAGTCTTTAAATGAGTATTTACTGCACATGATATGAGGTCAAATGAATTAAATGCCTGCCTACTTACGATGTAATTAATACTCCTGTTTCATATGTACACGTCAAATCATCATGTATTTATTCAACTGATATTTCTTCTGTTCAAGATTGTAGACTAAATTCAGGCTTCACATAGCATTTTAAATTAAGACAAGAAAGTTTAGTATCATTCAGTTCACAGAAGGGGAACAAGTAAGATTTCCCAATCTAAACAATGAATTCATGTTTCTTAGCTTTAATAATAATAATAATAATAATAATAATAATAATAATAATAATAATAATAAAACCGATCATGTTACCTAATGTGGGGCTTTTTATGCTGAGCATGTGAACTGTAATTTACAACTGAATAAACTCCAAATTCCATGAACTCATCGCAAACACTTCTTGTTTGAGGAGCTTATTTTTAAGCACTTAAATGCGTCAAAATATAACCGAGTTGATGGTTTTCATAAACTCATCTTCCGAGGTTTTCCCTCTCCCCAGGTTTGGTTCACCAGAGTAATATTAATTGGATTTCATCTCTTCCTTTCATGACATCACAAGGCTGTTCATTTATCTGAACATCTATTCTACCTTTCAGGACAGTGTGCAACAGACACTGTAAGATAACTCAAGAGAGTGAGCTAAGCAACAGATGAAGCTGTTTGCAGGATTGGGGTCCTTTCATGGTTGCAGTATTTCATACAATTTCATTGGCAACTTGCCGACCAGATGGGCTATAGCCTGGGAGGAAGGTTTATTGCTCTACTCCCCAGAATGGTGTCCTTTCTCATCTTTTCCCCTTTAGGTTTGAATGTCAGTTGCTTGCGTAGGGGAAAAGAAAGGACTTGCACTTGGGATTCTTGAGTGATTGCCAGAAAGGAATTGTCTCTGAGAATTGCCATTTTCCAGGTTCCCATAGTATGCAATAAACCCAATTATCCAAGCTAAGGGTTAGAAACCGGAAACAGGGGTGGGAGAGTCTTATAACTATCAACATGGCTATCTCCTGAGAGGCAGCAATAAAAGAATCTATTACACTTCATTCGATAAACTTAAAAAACAATATTGATATTCATAAAATAATTGTACGCTGCAGTCACACAGAGTCTATGCCACAAGATATTGACAATTTTCTTGTATTAGTCAAAGGTATTTGGTTAACGTTTTTTTTTTTTTCACTCATGAAATTAGGTCAAGGGTTTAGAAATTGTGGGACACTAGGCAAACTTACATGCTCATTTACTTCCGATGTCCATAAACTGCTTAATGGTTTTCAAGTCACTGAAAACAGTAAAAAAATAAAAATAAAAAATTCATGGCATGTGCAATTTATATGAAATTTAAGTTTCACTGTTCATAAATCAACCTTCACTGGAACTCATCCAGTGAGCGGTCCTGTCAAATGTGACCAAAAGACATGCAAAATCTCAAATATTTGATATTTGGTCCACAGTGAGAGAGCATGTAAATTAAAATGTTCATAGATCTTTGAGCTCAATCTTTACATTTTAATATCAGAGAACATATTTTGTCCATGGCTTAAGTCCCCTGTTTATTTTAAACAAGATGGTCCAGGGCTGTTCACTGTTGCTCAATCTATATGCCTGACTGATGGGTGACTGCAAATTCAGAACAAGCACATGCTGTACTTGCAAATAGAAAATATAACATCCCAGAGGGATTTGTAGTATGTGATCTGGTCTTCTGGTGTTTTACAGAGAATGTTTGTACATTGAACACACTGATTACCCTATAAAGTTGATTATTTACCTGACACTCATTACCCTATAAAGTTGATTATTTACCTGACACTCATTCTACTGATAATGATGGTTTAAACTTAATGGAAAGTTTGATATTTATTTGAAATTCATAACAACATATACATAGATATATCCCAGAAAAAGACAGAAGAGAAGAAGGAAGAGGAGAAGAAGGAGGAAGAGGAGGAGAAGGAAGGAGGAGGAGGAAGAGAAGAAGAAGAGGAGGAGGAGGAGGAAGAAGAAGAAGAGGAGGAGGAAGAGGAGAAGGAGGAGGAG
>JADRCH010000150.1:5981881-6000190 GCA_019843965.1 Rhynchomys soricoides
AGAAGAAGAAGAAGAAGAAGAAGAAGAAGAAGAAGAAGAAACCCAAAACCAACAGTTAAGTGATTGAAGACCACACTAGTTTGTTATACAAAGAGACCCACACAATGACATAATGCACGGTTCTTATGCTCTCTTTTTGGGTAATTATTTAGGTGGTACCTTTGTTAGTATTTCCAACCTTGTGATTATGATAAAGCACTGTACATAACTTCTGAATTTTATGCAAAGTAGATCAGAATGAATATTTTATTCTTTAAATCTATGATAGGCATTAAAATTATTACTAACAACATTAATTTTACAAAACTAAATATTAGAACTGGCGAGGTTTACAGTGGGTATCGACACTTTCCATGTATTTTTGATGACCTGACTTCATTCCTGGAAACAAGAGGAATGTAAGCGGAGAGCACCCCTTCCACAGATCTGTTTTCTGGCCTCATGTATGTCATGAATGTGCTTCCCCCATCACATTAGGCACGTGAATTATATGTATGAACTATTTCTGAGTTTGTTCATGCAAGATGAAAATAAAATGTAAGCGTATTTCAATTCTAGGTCTAAATGGCTACACATAAAGGCCAGTTGTACCTTGACAAGAAAAAAAGTATATTTAAGTGGAGTTTGGAGAAAAACACTTAAAACTATCAAAAGTGAGTTGATCAGATAAACACCTGATGATAAAGCTCCATGGCCTGAGTTCTTTTCTTCATGGTGGAAGAAAAAAGTGTCCTGTTATATACACATGCCTGGCATTCATGTGCAAATACACACACATCATGAATGAGGAAAACACTATAATAATTTGTATAGTTTACCTAATAGTAATGAGCATTAAGTTGCCTGTGGTAGCAGATCTTAACTATCGACTTGACTGACTTTAGGGTTGCCTGTGGGACTGATAGAGCATATCTGCATGTGTCAGTGTTACATTTCCAGAGAGTACTAACTGAGGTGGGCTGATGGCTTAGAGGAAAGAGAGACAAAGGCGAAGGGCAGTGAGGCTCCAGCACTTTCCTGACAAGTCACAGCGTGAACTGCTTAATGGGGCAATGGTGGCCAAACTTCTGAGAAACCTTAAATTAAGGAAGTCCCTCCACCTGTGTGACCTCCTCCTCCTTCTTCTTTTCAGCACTGGTGTCTGAATCCAGGCCCACAATGCTGTGCTTCACCTTACCATTGAGTGATTTCCACAACCCTTTGTTTGTTTTGTACTTTGTGTTTTGAGTCAGAGCCTCACGGTGTTCCCAGGCTGGCTTTGAACTCATTCTGTACCCCAGATAGTCTTTAACATTTTTGTCTTCTTGAATCAGCATCCTAAATAGCTAGAATTACAGGCAGGGGCAAATAGAACCTGCCTTTTTTGATTGTTTTCTTTAATTATTTTATTTATTGACATCTCAAATATTGCTCTCCTCCCTGTCCTCCCTCCCAGAGTTCTTCGCCCCCTCCTGCTCCTCTTTGCCTCTGAGAGAGTCCCCCCAGTCCCCAGGCATCCGTCTTCCCTGGAACATAAGTTGTTACTAATAGGAATATGATTTCAGTGTTGAGAAGAGTAGCTAATGGTGCTTGAGAAGAACTGACCATTGGTTGGAAGATAATCAGAAGTGGGTGGAGTTTCAGAGCCTCAGAGAGAAAAGCATGAAAGGAAGGAAAACTATGCAACCATGCTGAATATTGCATACTAGAACATTCTGATCATGGAGTTGATTTAAATACAACTTCGGTGAAATGGAAGGGAAGGGGTTAAAGTCCACACGTGGTCTATAGAGATAAGAAGGAACAGTCAGAGGATTAGTCTTCTTGCTTGCTTTTTATGTTGTAGCTGACAATAATTCAGTCGTGAGAAAAGTCTTGGTATAGGGAGAAAGATGCATAACTTGGGGAGATTAATAGATAAAAGTTTCTTCCAATCATAGCTGCCTTTAGACAATAACAAAGCAGCTCTGTGTAACAGAAGGAAAGACAACATTCCCTCCAGTTCAGAAGCAGACCCTTAGCGAGGATGTCTTAAGGGCATGCTCAACTCTTATCATTGGTACTTTATATAACATGGATAGGAAGATAGTGTAGGCAGAGGAAGTATATCCAGAGAGGGAAAAGAGGTGTGAACGGTCATAAGAGCTTACAAACTGAACTGATATCTACACGAGTGTTAAGTGCCCGTTAGAGATTAGTAAAGAGAGATTGGAATTGATACCAGCTGAGGGAGCAGAGGAATTTTTCTAGACAGCTGCTGAGGCAACGGGAGGGTGAATGGCTGGATTTAACTGGCCTTGGAACTTTGCCAGCAACTAAGTCAAGGGGTGAAGAGGACAGGAAGACCAGAGCCGGGACCAGCATTGGTCATAGTGCCACAAAGTCACCCAAGGAATCTGAAACTTCTTGGCTGAGCGAAGAGGGGATAAAGAGCGGGAAGTGAAGGGGACACAAAGGGCTTGAGTGAGAATGGTCAATTATGAGGGGCCCGTGAAAGGCGGCCCTGTGGCTGGAGGAGATTTCTCCAGTGAGGGTGTGAGGCTGCTGGAATGCAGTAGAGCAATTTAAATGCAGACTATGAAACAGGACTGATGGAGATGATGGAGACCCAAGAAAGAATACTCTCAGGTGCTACAGAGATCAAAGACTTGAGGTCGTGGGCGGACTCAATGTTCAAATCCCAGAGTATCTAAAACAGGGATGAGAAGCCCAGTCAGCCTGTTCCTGGAGCTGATGACAAGTGAGAAGTTACAGTAGTTTTTGCTTCACACATTAAACTGGAAAAATTTCTAAAGGACTCTGCGAGTCTAGAAGAGGCAGGATAACGATTTAGCTCTTAGAGACAAATCTGTTTATCAACTCCTCAAGCATTACACATAATCTTGATTTGGCTTGAGGTGGGCTATTGGAGTAAAGATCAAATGTGAGCATCTCTATTCCAACTGCGTCATCAATTTAATTACACATGCTTCTCAGAAATAATCTTAAACCTCCATGCTCCTTGCAAGTTTTGCTTTCTAATTCATGCTAAAAATTTGAGCATTTGAAAAACTAATCTTGAATGCAACATCAACTTTAATGGATTTCTTTAAAGCGGTCAATTAAGCTAACAAATATTGTGCAATACAATTACTTCATGTATGCCCTGAAAGTTGAAAAAGCAGATTAGAATACATCTGAAGGAAAAAGCTTGAGTTACTTTTTAGATGTTTGTTCTTGGATATAGTTGTCGGCTATACATACAAACAAATATAGTTGAGTAGTGTAAAAGTGAGCCCTGACATAAAGGTAAGAGTGCTGTGGAGAGATAGGTGATTAAAGATTGAGTCCGTGGTGCTAGGCGCTGAATGCCTTTATGCAGCACTCTTAGGGAATATGATGGGTGTGTGTACAGCAGATTCTGAAGGAGATTGGTTTAATATTAACGTGATTTATAACATATTATAGGAATCATTGTCAGATAATCAGTCAGAACCAATGAAGACACATGTTCCCATTTATGCAACTCATTCTAAAACAGTTATGAAATTATTTAAGCCCAGTTTTTGTCGGTGACCACAATACTAAATTGTAAAACTCTAAGTCACAGCTGCGCCACCTACTGGCAGAACAACGTAAGACACCAGCAAATCCTCAGACCTTGTATCAAGCAAGCGTATTTCATTACATAAAAATGTCCTAATTTACGTGTGATAATATTAGACTCATTGCTGTTTTGTCATTAGCCTATTAACAGAAAATATACGGGATCCAGAATCAATATAGTAAAATTCTAGTCCAATATTTTATAATGTAGAGAACAACTTATATTCTTGATCTTTCCATGTCTCACGTTCGCTCTTCAAAAAGATATTATTTGAAATATGATAGCAACAATCAATGGCATCCTCCATTTAATTTCTAACGTTTTGCAAGTTTTAGAGCATGAGTATAAGTAAAGGCAGATATAAATTTTGAAAAGCTTGCTTATCATATTTTACTTTCAGTATAGGGATGGTGGAAATCCACTGGTATAAAGCAGAGCATCCATCACACGTGTAATCTTGTTATTTCATTAGTTGATAAACTTTCGTTTATGAATACATATGTATGCCTACTTGTCTGGATGTTCACCAAGTGTGTGCAGGGGTCAGCAGACGTATGGGGGGCATCTGAACTCTGAGTTGCAGGTGAGTGTGGGCAGCTGATGTAGGTGCTGACAACCAAATCTATATCCTCTGCAAGATCAAACAGGACTCTTAGCTGCTCAAACACCCTTTGCTGGCTCCTGTAATCTTATTTTTAGAGCATAGAAATTGCTTAGTATATTATATATACATATATATATTACATATATGCAATATATATTGAAAATAGAAATCCTTTTTTCTAATGAGAGACACAATGGGTATGAATCCAGATAGGAGGGAAGGGGGGAAAGGAAGGGGAAACAAGGAGCAGTAGAGGAATGGGGAGCTGTACTCAGGATCTATTATGTGAGAAAAACCCTATTTTCAACAAGAGAAAAGGAAGCAGAATATAAACAAGTGTTTATTGTAGACAAAATATAATTTTAAATTTTAATATGATGTTCCTATACATAGACATTCACATTTTTTTTTAACTTGGCACAAGGATTGCTGATTTCACAATGATTTCTCTTGAAGAACAAAGTAAAGTGGAACTTAAGAACTTACTAAGTGAATGAAATCAAAGACAATATTACCACATGGTTTCATTTACAGTTTTAAGTGTTGTTAGAATTTTTTTTTTTTTGGTTTCTTATTGTATTTTTGTTTCTATTTGAGGAATATGGGGGCTTAAAGTTCTGTTTGAACAACGTAGTCAATAAAGCTACTGTTTGTCTATCCACTTGGAATATAGGAAATGATCTTGCTTTATAAGGATTATAGACACATAACCTCAAAATAATGTAAAACAAGTGGTATAACGTTTAGGAACATTAGTATGTTTTAATTTATTATTTTTTCTAGTATTAGCCCATAAAGATTAATGAAAATTTATAGGAGTAAAACCCATATTCAGGATGACTTCTAATACTGCATATTTGTTAACAATGAAATATAATATTGAGTGTGTTATTACTCAACAGTAGTTGAATCCCCAGAGAATACAGGAATTCTGACAACATGGCCCCAACTCTTACTCTTTAGTCATTAGGCTTCATAACTGCTACCCTTAGTTGTAAGAAAAGTCAGTTTCAAACATCCAAAATAAAAAGGGGGGGCGCTCAAATAAAATAAAACATTCAAAGCATTTATATTGTAATAAAGTTAACACTCAGTGGTAATATATATAGTTATTAATTTTTGTTATATATAACCCAGTAGTTATCACAGATGTACACCATGAAGGTCTCTATTGGTCTTCAGCTATTCTGAAAAGGTTGGTTTTGTAAGGAAACAACAATATTCATTTATAAAAATAAAATGATGCAAAAATTTGCTCAAGAAAGAACCCAATTGTACTTCAGCAACTCCTACTCAAGATCACATAGAGAAATAGACAAGGGGGACCGGAGGCATGGGTGGCTCAGTTGCTAAGAGAGCATGTTGATCTTCCAAGAACTGTAGTTCAATACCAGCATCCACATTGGCCAACTTACAAGTAACTGTATCTCCAGCTCCAGGCTACTTGATACTCACTTTTGGTCACCACAATAACTTCACTCATACATAAAAATCTAAACATAAATACCAATATATAATATGAAATTTAAAAGATAAGATAAAATATTTAATCAAAATGGTAAGTAATATTACATGTAAACATGATAGAGATTTTATAACTTTAATACTTTATTAAAATATTACATTAGCAATGAATATTATATATAGCACAAATTGTGTGTGCGTGTATGAGAGAGAGAGCAAGAGAGAGAGGGAAAGATTGTAGGTGTAGTGTTGAAATTTATGAGATGAGGCAGAGATGATATTTTTTGAAGATTCTTGAATCTTCCTTGTAACATGAAATATTAATAAAAAGCAATCCATACTATGCTAGCAGGCACTGGTGGGCTGTCCAGCCAGTTCTCCTCTTGTCGAGACTCTCTGACTCAGAGCTCCAAAATCTCTTCAACCAGCTCTCTAAGTGCCCATTGCTGGATCACTACCATGCCAGCCTCACACTTCCAAGTTCCCACAAACTTTTGGAGTGCACTTCTTGCAAATCCATTCTTTGCAGCCTTACCTTTCTCTCTGAAACCAGTTGAGCTACTGCATGAAGGAAAAAACCACACAAATTTTGTTCAGGATCAATGGTATCTCAATTGCTGGCTGCAACAAACTAGAATCCTAATCTTATAAGCCGTATTAAATCTAAGTCCTCCAGTGGTGGATTCTGGCAGATTCTCCTTGTAAACCTGGGGCCACTTGTAGCTCTTTCTTGTCCTCCCACTATCCCTGTCCAAAAGCCCATATCTCTCTCCTGCCTCTTCTCTTCCTCTCTCCAACCCAGAAGTCCTGCCTACTTGCACAGTGATTAGTTTATTTATTTATTAGAAGGGTCACATGAAGTCCTGAGTATGTGATTCACTCCTCATCCCAGGTAGCCCCTCTTGGGGAAGCTGAATTAGCATCAAAATACAAACAGCACCAGGGCTATCCAACAACACTTCCCCACTTATGTTTTCTTCATTACATTAACTAAACCTGAGGCATAAACACATGTCATCTTTTATTCTATATTTCTTATTGGTTCTTTAGTGTTAAAAATAATTTCAGCACAAATTTTTTACAATTAGCCAGATATAAAATGAGAACTTCAAGTATATAATAGCTCAATTAATTCAAAACTGTCTTTTGTATGACAATGTACCAATACAATCTTAGTCACTGAGCTATTCTCCAGACACTGCTATATCGCCTTTTGTGAATATCTAACCCTGTAGCTCTAACAGTGACCTGCAAAGCTTTCATCAAAGGCTACTCTAAATTCAAGGGTAACATTGGACTCAGTATATGCTTGGTTACAACTCCTGGAAGATCTCTGGAATTCTGAAGGGTAGTCTGATAGCCAGGAGGAAAATACCTTTAAGTTCACTTTTTGGGGAAGTTTGATCTGGAAGCTCTGAGCTCTTATGACCTCTCAAGTTCTAGATATAGTCTGGTACTTCCAGTAACCCACTCTGCTGCTCTGCTTTTTAAAGATACCAAACTGTAACACGACATCATTCTTTTTCACTGTAGGTGAAACCGAGAGCGCCCAGTAGGCCTCTACTCATGGTCACTGCTCCTTTATACTAGGAACTCCAAGTCTTTGGCTGGTATGTATTATCTTATTTAATAAGATAAGGTAAATCAAAACCAAACACATCAAAATATGACAAAACAATCAAGCATGAAAAAATAAAGATAAGGGAAAAGTACAAGGAACGGATATAAATGTGGAGATACATGTCGAACACACACTCAAGAATCACGTAAAACCCCAAAGCTAGAATCCAAAATATATACACCATAGCTGTCTTCTGCTGACTGTTGGACCTTCAGAGTGGTTGATTTCCCAGGTGAGACTCCGTTGGAGAAAACTAATTTTTCATTTGCAAGTGGCAATCAATTGAAGATAGCTTCTGGGTTAGTGGATGTTAGATATGCCTACTTCTGTTATCAGTTCTAGGACCCAGTCTGTGCAGGTATCCGTGCATGCTGCTACAGTCTTTGTGGGTTCATATGTATATCGCCCTGTTTTATCTAGAAGGCCTTAATCTTCTCATGTCCTCTGGCTTTTATACTCTTTCTGCCTCCTTTTCTCCTGGGTGCCTTATACCCTAAGGGGAGGGACTTGATAGAGACATCCCTTTTAGGGCTGATTGTCCCAAGGTCTCTCTATTTCTGCATATTATGTGGCTATGCATCTCTGAATTTCTTTCCATCTACTACAGAAGGAAGCGTCTCTGAGATGATGGCTGAGCTGATGAATTAGCTTTCCATACATCCCTCAAAGGGTCCTTAGTGTTAGCTTCCACTCCCTTTATTTACTCCCTTCCCTTCTAGTCTCTCACATTCCATCCCTCCCCACCCCCAACCCACTCATGACTGTCTATCCTGTTTTCCCTTTCTAGGGAGATCCATCCTTACCCCTAGTCCCTTACTGTCTACTTCTGTGGTTCTACAGACTGCAGCTTTGCTTATCAATGACTTAACAGCTACACTCAGGACTCCCATGAAACCCAAAACTTGTATCAGAAATATATACACTCAGGACCACCACACAGGTTGTTTCCATTTCTTGACTATAATGAATAAAGCAGCAATGAACATGGTTTAGCAAGTATCTCTGTAGTCAGATGAATCCCCCCCCTGGGCTCATGTCCTAGAGTGGTATAGCTGGATCTTGTGGTAGGTCTAGTTTCATTTTCTTGAGGAACCATCAACTGATTTCCACAGTAGCTGTACAAATTTGTACTCTAACCAGGAATGGATGAGTGCTCCCTTTACTCTATATCTTTGTCAGCATAAGCTGTTTTATTTTGTTATGCTGATCTTAGCCATTCTGATTGGTATAAGATAAAATCTTAAAGTAGTGTTGATTTTCACTTTCCTGGTTACTAAGAATGTTGAACAATTCTTTATGTGCTTCTCAGACATTTGACTTTCCTCTTTTATGAATTTTGTTTAGATCTGTGCCTTGTTTTTAATTGTTTCTCCTTTCTTTCTTTCTTTCTTTCTTTCTTTCTTTCTTTCTTTCTGTTTTTGGATGCCCAGTGTTTTGAGTTTTTTATATACTTTGGATATTAGCCCTATATTACATGTGTAAATTTCAGTGACTTCTTTACAGATTTTGAAAGGATAATTTTCAGAATTATTTGGAAATGCAGAATATTAAAAATAGCACAGAATAAGAAAAGAACTGTTAAATGTACACCTTCACTAACCTCAAATTGTGCTACAGAGCTATAGTAATAAAAACAGTATGGCACTGTAACAAAGACAGCCATGTTGATTAATGCAATAGAAATGAAGGTCTGGATATAATAAGTCTACTCACCTAAGGACTCTTCATTTTTGAGAAAGCTAGAAATACACACTGGGAAAAAAAGACAGTTTTAACAAATGTGTTGGTCAAACTGGATGTCTGCAAGAACAAGATCCATATCAACACAAAACTTAAGTCTGAATGGCTCTAGACTTCAACCTAAGTCCAGCCACACTAAATATGATAGATAAAAGGGGGAACAAATAGCCCTGAAATCACTGGCACAAGAGAAGACTTTCTAAACAAAACATCATTAGCACCAGCACTAAGATCAACAATTAATACATGGGACCCATGAAACTGAAAAGCATCTGCACAGCAATGGACTCCATCATTCAGACAAAAGGTCAGGCTACAGAATTGAAAACTAAAATACTTTTAATTATTGAAAATTTAGTACTTTGGTCTAATTGTGCATTGTGGAGTAGTGATAAAGTATTTTTTTGTGAAATTATACTGTACTGACTAAGGAAACTTAAATATTTTAACTGTTGACCCACCCAGAGAAGCATGTGCCTTCCATTGAATTAGTCTCATATGCCAAAGTCTTCTTACACAGCAAATGCCAAATAAACCACTTTGTCATAATAGACCAAAATAGGAAAATAAAATACTTCAAAAACCTCATCACAAAGAATTAAAATGCCATCACTCCTATTTTCAAAGAAAACAGAAAGGATCGAGGCTTTAGATCTGCAGGGTCTTTTCCTAGGTCCTGGCTTGAGTCATAAGATTGCTAGATAAATAAATAAATAAATAAATAAATAAATAAAAATAAATTAAATTGTAAAATAATTTAAACATTTAAAATTTATACTGTTTTAAAAGACATTTTGACAAATGTCATATCTCAAAATACAAATATGGATCAACAAGAATTGAATATAGGTATAATCAAATGAGAATATTATTTCCAGCTTGTATGAATCTCTTCAAAAGTTACAGTGACTGGTGTTTATTGCGATCAGCTATGTTTTCTCATGTCTTTTATATTACTGTAATACTTCCAACACTGAGGGAATGTCTTATTTAATTTCTTCAATTTCATATGCTATATAATCACTTGAACTCTGAGTCAAAATTTATCATGTTGTTCTCACTGATTAATTTTTTAATTAAAAAAACTAGTCTGATTACTTTTCAATTTTCCAAGCATGGAAGACCCACATTCTCCAAATCCTCATGCATATTTGGAAATGTTTTCTAGCCTTGATCAACTCCAGCTTATGTAGAGAATAACGCTATCTGCATATCTACCCCTCAAGCTTTCCATGTGTTCCCAGGTCTCACAGTTCCTCTCCAGAGGCTGTCCAAGAGAAGATGGAATGAAGTCAGTGATCATGCATATGAATTGATGCTAGGAGAGGAACGAATAAATAAGGCTAAGAAAATGTGGACTGAATTCAGGGGGATTCTTCATCTCATCTACCATTCCTTCTAAATGGGAATTTGAAATGAAAACAGTTCCAAAAGGGCGGGACTTAAGGTATATGCATCACATCAATCTACCTGATGCAAGTGGAGAGGAAGAAGTAGGAGTTCTTAGCAAGGAAGTGTGGCAAAGGGGAACGTTACACTAACATTTCTAAGATGAAAGCATTGTGCATCCCTGAGATGAATAAGGAGGATTTCTGAGACATGAACAAGTAGAGTCTGAACCATCTTACTTCAATAAACAGCAGATGGGAAGAGTATGTGGTTTCCCCACACTTCAAATCTGTTTACATAGAAGACTAGGCAAAAAATCAGTTCGGTATTCAGATTAAATAATGCCTAGCATAACAAGGTGCCCTTTAAAACAAAACAGCTATGCTCTACAAAATATTAAATTGGATCAGTTAATTTTATTACGTGTATGAAAGAATGATGAACTCGAAGGCAAAAATGCAAGCTTATCAGATTAAGGTCTAAAAGTGAAAAATGTGTCTCTGGGATTCCCCTTTAGGGTCAATTCTATTTCTCCAATGATGTGCTTAAATCATGTTATTTTATATGTAAGTATGACTAAAGATTGTAAAAACGACACCCAGTGATCATGATATTGTCAGCCAGATTGTTGTTCTTCAGAACTGGGTAATTCCTAAATGCCTCTTATGTAACTCTATACAAAAATGCCTAAAGGTTAGTAGTAAAAAGACTCAAAATACTGAGAAACAGATGCTCCTGAGCTCAGAGAAAATGTTTGCTTGAAAAGATAACCAGATATGGTTTACTAAGCTTTATAAAAGATTGATCAGAAAGGTCTCAACATTAGCCCAGAAGCTGGACAATTAACATAGGCATACTTATTATAAAGCATCATAATTAGAATATAGGATGCCACCATGTCCCATACCCATCCCACTTCCGAAATTGTTTATACTATGAGTGGATTATAAAGTACTTAGGATACAATCAGTTTCTAATAAATTAAGGTCACAATTTCTAATGGGTAAGATAGGAGAAGAACTGTAAAGACCTTAAGTGTTGACCACATTCTATACATTTTACTGTGTTTGTAAAACTGGTGTTAGATTTTTTTAAAAAATTGCTTACACGTAGTGAGTAAATCATTCGCAAACTCAAAAAAAAAAAAAACCTTTAAAAAGAGAGTTCTTTCATTTGTTTGGGATGAAAATGAAAAAGAAAGAAAAGAGAGTTTAGGTTGGGAGGGGAGGTAAGGGCTATAATTCAGAAAGAGCAAGTAATTAAAGCTGAGCCACCACAACCTCTCGCCTACTTCCATAAGGAGGTCATCTTTCTCTTCCATTAACATATTAACTTACCAATTCTCCGCTATTGGCTGATACGGAGATGTAGACTTGCTAGGGATTCCAGAGTGTATCAGTTTGGCAAATAAAAGCCAGTCCTCATAGTTCTGCTGAAAGCTTTTCTTCAGCTCCCTCATCAGTAGAGAATGATCCACCTCTGCTCAAGTAAGAACTACGAATTGCAAGAGAAAATACTGTTTTCTTTTACCATGCTCGCAAGTACGATAAGTAGATAAGTAGCTGCCATTCTTCAGCTCCACCAGCCACTCTTGGCAATTTTTTGATTCACCAGTAACCTACAGTCTAAAAATAATGTACACCCTGGCTGGACAAAGTTGAAGAATTTGAAATTTATCTGATTAGCACATTTTTATTATAAAATATTGGAATATCCATTTATTAACTTGTGAAATTATGCAATGTGAAAGTAAATAAGCTATATTTGATTATACCTAAGTAAGAACTTTAAATATTAGCAAATATAAACTAAGTAAGTAATAAAAATCATAAAATTTTAGTACAAAAGAAAATGTGAATACACTTGAGATGTCATATGGTTGACTTAAAATTTGTTTTTATTCAAGCACCAAACATAAAGCATGCTATATTACATACACACACACACACACACACACACACACACACACACACAGAGAGAGAGAGAGAGAGAGAGAATAAATAATTCAGAACTGTGTTATGTAGCACACATACATGGAGATAGCTTAGAAAAGGCATGAAGTCTTTGATATTAGAAGATATATTTAAAAATTCTTAATAGTGAATATTTTGTTGATAATGAAATTCCTAGGACATGATATTATACACACACACACACACACACACAAATACATATATATGTAATTCAAGTAACACTTTTGAAATTCTTTACATCAATGTAATGCATGGTATGTAATGTTGCTTTTTTGATCTGTTACTGCCATCTAGTGGCACACTCAATGGTTTAACTTTTCCTTTTCCTCCTGTGGTTTTTCTACACAAGGTTTCACTGTGAAACCTTGGCTGTCCTAGAACTGACCAGATTGGCCAAGGATTTACAGAGATCCGATTGCCTTTGCCTCCCAAGTGCTGGGATTAGCTGTAAATTAAAGACATGTGCCAACACAGCCTGGCTCGTTTTTGTTTTGTTTTGTTTTATTAATAAAGCTAGTTTAAAACTTTTATTGATTTGGATTGCATATGCAGGTCCTTATTATACATGATGTTGTCAGTAAACTGAGATAGAAATTTGGTGTATGCATCTATACTGGCTAGTTTTGTGTCAACTTGACACAAGCTGGAGTGACACAGTGAAAGGAGTTTCAGTTGAGAAAATGCCTCCATGAGATCCAGCTGTAAGGCATCTTCTCAATTAGTGATCAAGGTGGGAGGGACCCTTGTGGGTGGTACCATCTGTGGGCTGGTAGTCTTGGGCTCTATAAGAAAGCCAGCTGAGCAAGCCAGGAGAAGTGAGCATGCCAGTAAGTTACATCCCTCCATGGCCTCTACATCAGCTCCTGCTTCCCAACATGCTTGAGTTTCAGTCCTGACTTCCTTTCATGATGACAAGCAATTGGAAGTATAAACTGAATAAACCCTTTCCTCCCCAACTTGCTTCTAGGTCATGATGCTTGTGCAGGAATAGAAGCCCTGACTAAGACAGCATTCTACCGTAATTACCAATGACCTAGTCTCTTCCATGATTTCTCATGATTTCCATGGTTTCTCAACATTTCCTTTGCTAATTACAGGATATAAAACTTTGTGTTTAACATGACTATAACCTGCTATCCTAATGTCAGAACTTCCCAAATAAGTAACTAAGGGAGCTATGTGACATTATGCCATGAGGGCTCAAAGGCTGAAGTGCTGTATACATGGCTTTGGTGTTATGTTAGTATCACCTCATCCTGTGCAGGAATTCACACACACTTGTAAGACATTGGCTTATTTAGTTATGACAAATCCTTTGGATGCCAATGTGCATGATTTATGTGTTCCCTTAACATTTGATTTCAAAGGGAGCTACCTATAAAAGCAGACAAATGCATTTATAGTGATCTGGAAGCATAAACTTTAGATAGAGCAGATGAAACCAGGAGACACATACAAACTCTTCTAGTTGATCAGGTGTGCCTTCTTGAAGGAAGAGGTGATTCCAAACCAAAGCAACTGTAAGCAGTTTCAAAATAAGCTCTCTTAAGTAGAGAAGAGAAGTATTTCTCTAGGAATACACTAAAAGTTACCGACTGTAGTTCTATACCTCACTTAAAGTGCCCATTGTACCTAAGGCCAGTGTCAATGGATTAGTATGCTTCCTTTGAAATATGTGTCTTTTTAGAATGTCTTTATCTGCTTCTGTCAAACTCAGTTGATTGGGTGTTCACTACCCTTCTGAAGTAAGGCTTTGCATATGCTAAACTTATTGTGGCTTATCATAATTTGTGTCTAAAAGAAATAATTTTTCTTTATATGGGGAGAATTGACTTATAGAAACTTCGCAGCTTCCTGGAATTTGGCTACAATTAACACCCTGTATTATACAAAGGAAGCAACTCCTTGAGAAAGGAACTCAAACACACAGATGCATAAACTCATTAGAGGTCATTGTATATTTTACGGAGAAAGCTCTGTTTACACTGAGTCAGACTCTAATCAGGAAAATGACTATGTAGTTAGCATTAATAATCTACTTTTAATGCCGGTAAGACAGTATCATGCACATGCAAAGTACATGTGCACACAAAATGGATGAACAGACTCTCCAAATTTGTCTGTGGGAAGCTTTAATGTGTTGAGAATCCCTACAGTGCTAAAGCGGATGCATTAGAGCTTGCAGCTCCGAAGAGGATTGTGACCCCATAAGAAGAACAACAGTATCAGTTAACCAGACCCCTCAGAGTTCCCAGGGAGTAAGGTACCAACCAAAGAGTATGCACATATGTAACATCAGTGAAAGGAGAGGCACTTGGTCTCATGGAGGCTTGACGCCCCAGAGAAGGGGGATGCTTAGAGGGGTGAGGCAGGATGGTTGTGTGGGTGGGGAGTACCCTCCTAGTGACAAAGTGGAAGGGGAGGGGGTGGGAGATTCCTAGAGGGGAGACCAGGAAGGGGGATAACATTTGAAATGAAAAAAAAATTAATTAAAAAAGGAACTTGTAGCTCCCTAAATAAGGTTTCCAAAATTCCAAAATAAATTCATTTCCAAAAGATTTTTTGTAAAGATTTTCAAAATTGTATTACTCACTTACAGCTGACATAAACATCTTAGTCACTTTCTCTCTCATCTCATGTTGTTTTGTCATTGTTCTGTTGATTGAACACATGTCACTGGGCATTTTAAGCACATATTCTATGATGAAGTTATCACACTGGACTTTTGTAGAATTCTTATTGCCTCATGTTGTTTTGTCATTGTTCTGTTGATTGAACACATGTCACTGTGCATTTTAAGCACATATTCTATGATGAAATTATCACCCTGGACTTTTGTAGAATTCTTATTACCTCATGCTGTTTTGTCATTGTTGATTGAACACATGTCACTGGGAATTTTAAGCACTTATTCTATGATGAAGTTATCACCCTGGACTTTTGTAGAATTCTTATTACAAAACTTTTAGTAATAACAAATCATTTAAAAACTAAATTATTATTTACATGGATTATCTTTAATTTTAAATTGATACATTTTGAATTGTAGTTGCCATTAAATATGGAATTGTTAGGAATATGATTTAGAAAATGCCTTTTTTTCAAGAGAATATTTGTCTATGTTTAAATGAAACAAAACAAAATATCACTGTGCTAGTCATCCAAATAGTTGGAGAATAGCCTACCTGTCCATATAAACTCTTTAGGAAGCAGTGATCACCACCACACAAAAGCATTTGGACATATAAATATGTTTTGCCAAAACAAATATATCAATTTAACTATTTTAGATATCTATTTTATTTATTTATATAATCCAAGGATTCTCTAGCAATAAGATTTCAAAATTGAATACTTAATCAGAATATTTTCACCAAAAAATTTTAAGACACATGCTTCATCTTATTGCATATAACATATGACTATTTATAAGTACACAGCTTTATGAGTAGAGTTATGTTTTTTATTATAAACACACATGGAATATATTTTCACCTAGGAACATTTATTTACTGATTAAATAGTCTACTTGGAGCTATTAACATATTTATATAAGGGATGCACTGGCTGGTTTTGTGTGTCAACTTGACACAAGCTGGAGTTATCATAGAGAAAGGAGCTTCAGTTGAGAAAATGCCTTCATGAGATCCAGCTGTAAGGCATTTTCTCAATTAGTGATCAGTGGGGGAGGGCCCCTTGTGGGTGGTACCATCCCCTGGGCTGGTAGCCTTGGATTCTATACGAGAGTAAGCTAAGCAAGCCAGGAGAAGCAAGTCAGTAAGAAACATCCCTCCATGGCCTCTGCACCAGCTTCAGCTTCCTGACCTGCTTGAGTTCCAGTCCTGACTTCCATTAGTGATGAACAGCAGTGTGGAAACGCAAGCTGAATAAACCCTTTCCTGCCCAAATTACTTCTTGGTCATGATGTTTGTGCAGGAATAGAAACCCTGACTAAGACAAGGGATAAGTAAATCATTTAAGATCATTATATATTCATCAAAACTAAAGTGAGATATCACTACATTTACATATCTATCTATCTATCTATCTATCTATCTATCTATCTATCTATCTATATCTGTACCAAATAACGTGATAAATGTGTAGAGGAGGGGAGCCCTTGTACACTCTTCATGAGAATGTCAATGTACTTAGCCAACATGAAAACAATAGGGAAGTTTCTCACAGTATCACAAACAGAACCTCTTCATGATTCAGTAATCCAAATACTAGGAATATATTCTAAAGAAGAGAGATCAGCATGTTAGAGTGACATCTATATTTCTGCATTCATCATGTAGTCAAGATATGGCTATAAACCAAACAACTATCCATTAATGAATACATATGGGGTATGTATGCATAATAGTTTTAATTTTTTCAATAAAAAGAACCCAGCCCTATTATTTGTACTATCATAGACAGAACTGAAGAACATAATACTAAGTACATACTGTAATTACTTATTTGTTGCTCTGAGAGAATACAGTGACACTTAAGAAAGGTAGTATTTCAGCTTAAGTTCCCAGAGCGATGGTGGGGGAGTCATGGGAAAAGCCAGGGAGAGCAGAAAATTGTCTGGTCTCATCTTATGCACACATAGTAATCAAGCAAACACACACACACACACACACACACACACAGAGAGAGAGAGAGAGAGAGAGAGAGAGAGAGACCAAGTTAAGTAACAGTAGTGTTTGCAGAAACTTTGAAAATGCATTCTCATATTTCTTTTCAGAAATTCACTTTGAAAGCCTAAGAAAAACCTTTTCTCATTGTTAGTTTTCATTGTCAATTCATCACAGTCTTAAGTCACCTGGAAAATTTTCACAATCTAGAATCACTGAGTCAATAGTCTAGATTAAGTAATTCTTCAGTCATATCTGTGAGAGATTTCTTATTCTAGGTAAACTGAGGTGGAAAGACACACTTGAATTTTGCACAACACCACTTCAAGGTTTGGGTTTGGGGCTGAATGAAAAGGAGAATATAATCACTGGCCTGCATATATCACTTCATTGTTCTCTGTCCTCCACTGTAGATGTAATGAGACCATTAGCTCAAAGTTGTGGCTGGCTTGACTTCCCACAGTGATGGACTATAAGTGGAATTATGAAGCAATTAGTTTTGTGGAGGCTCCCAGGATAGGGAAATGCTAGGACACTGTGGTAGAAGTGGGTGGTCAGGTGGAAAAGCATCCTCGTAGAGGCAGTGGAAGGGATAAGGGATAGGGAGTTTGTGGAGGGGAAACTGGAAAGGGGGCTAACAATTGAAATCTAAATAAATAAAATAACCAATAAAAAAGATTTTTGTTCATTGTAAAAAAAACAAAAGAAGAAAATGTCCAATTAACGTTGTCTATTGATTTCCAAAGTTTACTTTTTCCAAATGAAATCATTGATTCAGTATTTATTTAGAATGGTTTTTAACAAAATATAAATAAAATTCTAATGATGGTCATTCATAATAGAAAAAGCACATTGTTTTTGTTGTTGTTGTTGTTGTTTTGTTTTGTTTTGTTTTTGGTGACAATTGAACTTAACCCTAAATAAAGTTAACATATAAATATAGGCCAGGATATGTTTTCTTTGTTTCTGAAACTGCATATTTATAATGACTATAGATAGTGTTATTTACTTTTGAATAGTTTTGTCCAAGACAACTGAAACAGACAGGATTACTTAGTTTGGCTCACAGTTTTAGATAATTCGGTCTACAGTTGCCTGGTTCAGTGCACTGGGAGCAAACATCATTGTGGCAGGAACTGGTGTTAGATATCATTCATCTAATAACATACAGGAAGCAACGAAGTTCCAAGGGCAAACTATATGCAAAAACTCACCCCTACCTATTTCTTTCAGCTATGGAAACTCCTTAAGGTTCTAGAGTTTCCCAAAATATATTCATATCTATCTATCTATCTATCTATCTATCTATCTATCTATCTATCTAT
>JADRCH010000150.1:6000200-6043940 GCA_019843965.1 Rhynchomys soricoides
TATCTATCTATCTATCTATCTATCTATCTATCTATCTATCTATCTATCTTTGAGGCTAGGTTTTTAATAGATGTATATGTGAGATACATTTAATTTCACACAATAGCATAAATAAAGGTAAGATTTTAAACATTTCTATCTGATGCCCAATATGTAAGGAAATACTCATACTTCAGAGCAATAGTTCTTAGACTGTAGACAGAGTTTTTAAAAATAAAGATTTATGAATTTATGAATATTTATGTATCAATTAATCACAAATGAAAATATCAATGAAGATTTATATTCATAATATTTTTATAAACAATTATGAATCCAAATGAAATGAAATATGCATAAATGAAAATGAAATATATGAATCTCAATACTTGCATGATATAACTGCATTTAAGTCAAGAATTAAGATTTATAATAATAGTATTAAATACTTTATTGACATAAAATAATGAGATGTATTTTATTTTAAAGCATCTCATTATGACTTTTCACTATTTTTATATATGCAATATAAAGGTATTATATCAAAATATACAGTAGCAATGAGGTTTTATGTTTAAAATAAACTATAATAAAACTATAGTCCACATATGGATCATATATGTACATTCAAAGTGCAAATGTTTGATTCTCAGCACTGGAAATGGTAGAACAGAAATATGGTAGAAGAGCCCCCATGACTGACCAGTCTACAGCCTTCTATTGCATGTGGGCCTTGAAGGCAGTTCTGGAAACCATAGCATAAATAATGAGAACTACAGGAAGTACAATGAGATGCTTTACCAGAGAACACCACCATCTTTTTCACCCAGGGAATAATGTTTATAGGATACTCCCAAAATAGTGGTTAAATAAGGAGGCTATCTTTGAGAACTATAGAGAGGTTAACCCTGTTTAACTCCAAGAACTTGTGTCCAATGAACTAATACCATTTATACGAACAAGATTGTTGTGCCTATGAACGTGTGTGCACACTATGCACAATGTGGTTGAAAAGTTTCTCTTGAAACTCTTGAAATCAACTTATCTTCATTATTTCTGGGTTTGCTTATGTAATTTCAACATGAGGACATAGCAGATTTTATTTACTTTGGGAATCTCATTCTTGATATTCTATGGTAGGACTTGTAAGGCTTGTATATTGTATAGTGAATGTTTAATAATTAGCAAATCTTTATATAAGGCAGTTTGTATATAATGTACACCAAATCTTAGAGAAGAAGTAAGGATCAAGTGGACATCAGTCAAACCCCAGTAGTCTATGTGTACTGAGGCAGAGTTGAAATGCTGATGGACATAGTTTATTACTGTTTCTTTTAATTTGTTTTTGATGTTTACTTTTGGCTTCATGTTGTCTGTTTCCGACTCATTCTGGTTTTCAGCTAGCAGGAGACCTGCTCCTGTAGTGCTCTGATTTACCTCTGACCCTTGCTGTGACTATAGATTTTGTAATCTAAGTCAATTTCTCTAACAGCAGGAACTGCTGGTAAAATATTTCATTTCAGAACAGAAAATTGGTTAAACTCTTCCATTTTGAGTGTCCAAGGGATATGTATGGGAAACTAACTTACAAAACACTTTTGGTCTCAATATGACAGATATACACATTGAAAATTCAGCTGAGATACAGCAGGTCATATGGTTTACAGACTCAATCTTCTTTTCTTACCACTTTTATTAATACTTACAATCAAGCAGTATGTTACAAGAATACAAAGTACTGGTTACCCAGAAAGCCAGATTACTGTACACAATAAATGCATAGGGCGTGGATGGATGTTTTTCTAGTTTGTGAAATTATAAGCAGCTATCAGGTAACCAAATGAAACATAAACTCTCCTTTTTCTAAATGAATCTAAGAGGTAATTTTGATCTAAATTCTTGGATCGATGCAACTTTTCAGGTTTCCAACAAGTTTTGTGGCTGTTGTTTGTTTGTAACCTGCTTTCATATTTACGAATGGATAAGGAACTTAAAATTAGAACTTGCTAATTTTATCAGCATTTTAAACGACAGCCTAATTTTCTGGAAAGATGCAGGATTTTTGTAATTGAAACCTGTGATCCTTTCAGGCTCAAACACTATTTGAACTTCTGCCTGCTACCTGAGAGACTCCAAGCTAAATGGTGACAGTGGTTAGCACACAGTGTTCAGTTTTACTTCTGACAGAGCCCAGAAACGTGTTACTTTTGCCAATCATACTTATTTAGACTTGGAATAAAGGTAATGAGGGATAGAAAGAGAGTAGATGAAATCTCAGTTGGGGCAGGAAATGTTTCCATGTGCTCAGCATCCTGAGGAAGGAAATGGATGCTGTTATCAGGAATTAGCCATAAGAGCTCCAGAAGTCCATGGTTATTATCAGCACTTGGTGAAACAAGATTCAGGGCAGATCGGTGGTCCAGTCCTTAGTCTAGATAACCTCAACCAGGCTCTTCTACCTTATCTGTATTTGAAAAGTCTCTGGTATCCTTCTATAAATCCCCCCTTCTGGAAAACTCTTCACAGTGGTTTCACTTGTCTTTCATTTAGAATCTTTACTAAATAAAATAGGTTGCAGCAGGAATACATGAAAAGAAAGCTATAAAAAGAAGAGTAGAAATGTTGGCAGCTATGTAGTTTTATAATAAATTTGATGAAAAAGACATATTACTGTTCCCTACATGTCATGAAGAACCCACTTTTAGTGAAAAGATGATTTAGCTGGGCCATATATAAGAAGACTAAATTAAGAGAATTTTCTTTTTAAGACTAGGCTTGGGTATAGATGCTTATATGTAAACTGACAAATAAATAAATGTTTAATTACAATAGCCTTTCTTCATCTGAAATATTGATCTAGTCACATAGTTCTCTTTTTATATTCAAGCCAGAAGCAATTGTGCTTTTATGTTTTCGTGTGATTGATCCTCATTTGAATCTTTCAGGTGATAACATTTACTGTTATCCCCCTCAATAAGTCACATATAAAAAGGACTGCCATAATTATAAACACTATCTATGAAAACAATGTAAACTGTTAGTCAAAGGAAGGAAGCAAAACTCAGCTTCAGAAACCAACATTTGTCCAAGCTAACTTGTTGTCTTTAACAATCATCACTTCCACAAAATAATATATCAAATAAGAATGAAATGGCTTTAGTAGCATGGGCAAGAAACTTATATCGTTAAAGTGACTGTTGCATATGAAATTCTGTGAACTGGGATGTCAACAAGCCAAAAAGAAATGAAAGAAGGAGTGAGAAAAATTAATTCAATATGCCAAATGTCTTAGATATGGTTTTACTACTATAACCAGACACCATGACCAAGGCAACTCTTATACAGGCAACATTTAATTGAGGATAGCTTATAGGTTCAGAGGTTCAGTCCATCACCACCAAGGCTAGAGCATGGCAGCATCCAGGTAGGAATGGTGCAAGAGGAGCTGAGGGTTCTACATCTTCATCTAAAGGCCACTCAGAGAAGAATAGTTAGGAGGAGGGTCTCATTGTCCACCCCTACAGTGACACACTTCCTCCAAAGAGGCTACACCTACTCCAACAAGGCCATACCTCCTAATAATACCACCCCCTGGGCCAAAGTATTCAAACCATCACATTCTACTCCCTGGCCCCCAAAACTTGTTCAAACACATGAAATTTGGGGGGCTCTACCTAGCCACAGCATAATAAAAAATACATTTAGTTCAACTTCCAAAGTCTTCATAGTCTATAACAGCCTCATCAATGTTAAAAGTCCAAAGTTCAAAGTCTTTTCTGAGATTCATCCTATCACTTAACTGTAATCCCCAAAGCAAGACAGGAAACCAGCTGAACAAACTACAAACTCTGCTTCTCCATGTCTGATGTCAAAGCGATGTTCAGATCATTTTTCATCTTTGTTGACTGCAACAATTTTTTTTTTCTTCTGGGCTGACTTCATCCCCAATGAATTAGTCAATTAGCAGCTTTCCTCAGCAGATATCCCATGGCTCTGGCATCTCAAACATCTTGGTGTCTCTAAGGCGCCTTCAACTTAACAGTTTCCTGTTCCAATGTCTGGAATCCACACATGGTTAGGAGGGGCGTCTCATTGTCCATCCCCAGAGTGACACACTTCTTCCAACAAGGCCACATTTACTCCATCACGGCCACACTTCCTAAGTGCCACTTCCTGGTCAAAACATATTCAAACTACCACACCAAATAACTCCTAATTTTAAAATAATGAACAATCTGGTATGTATACAAATGCATATTAATTTTATCTACAAAATAGATTCTTATCAAAACTCATTAGAAATGTGAATAAAGTCTACAAATCTTTCACTTTTTCCTTCTCTTTCTGAATGTATTTGTGGCATTTTAATTTTGAGCCTCTTAGAGAAAATGGAATGACTTTTCTAACATGATGACTTAAAAATCTGTGACCTCATGAAGCTTAATCGTTTACATTTTTTCATAAGAGGAATTTTGATTCAATGTAAAGTATTAAATGTAATCACTTTCAAAAGGATAGTGAGTAAAATTTGGTGTTTCTTGATTTCTAAGAAAGCCCAAGGCCACTCGATAGTTTTATTAGCAAGTGTTTTCTCCTCACTGCCATGTATACATCAGATGTTAACCATTAGATACATTTCTAATAATTTTGGTTCAATGGCTCTCTATGCTGGTCTGTGCCTTTGCTATATACAGAATATTGGTAACCTTGTATTTAATATTTTCTTTCCAAATATTAACTTATAATTAACTTTTATAACTAAAAAATGTACATTAAATTATCCAATAAAATTCTTAGTGTACACAATGAAAGACAAGAATTTTAATGAAACCAAGATTTGGAAGTTAATTCTAGTGGTCACAAGTAGAAATTACTTCATTGCTTATGTTTATCATGAAGCCTAGTAGTCCACAGTTCACAATACATGAGTGTAAAGGCATATTTTATTATTAATAAAAGACTACTTTATCTTCATACCATATATTTATAATATGTATAATTAATAAATGCCATTTATTAAAGTAAAGTTTACTAAATGGTGCCCTTGATGAAGAATTTTGATGTAGCAGTAAAATTTAAGTCCACTGTGTTAACATTGTCAAATATCTGAGATAGCCATGTTTTTATAAAGATAAAAGTTTGTTTAATTCATGATGATGGAGGTTAAAGTACTTGTTTAGCTCTCATGAAAAACATATTGATTGATTTCACATCTTTATTTATATAGCAATGGTCCAACACATGTAGCAGCAATGGATGAGAGAGAGAGAGAGAGAGAGAGAGAAAGTCAAGCTTTTTAAATCAATCCTCTTTTAAAGTTACCAAAGAGATCTACAAAAACAAACTTTCTTCTTCTGCAAGCCTCTAATGACTGAAATGTTCTCGTCCTTCCCTTGACTTTTGGAAAAGTTTAACATCAAAACCTAAGCCCTAATGAAATGAATTCATCACAGAAAAGTAAAACAGTGATCAGTATTGCCTTAGTTTTTACTTTTGTAGGAACAAACCCAACAATATCTACTAGTGTGTTCAAACCATGATCATATGTTCCAAGCATAGAAATTTCAAAGGCTTTATTGACAGTGAGGGGATATTTTTAATTGAAGAACTAGAATGGAATCTTAGCCATTCTATGAATCTGGACACAAAGAACATGGTATCCTAAGACAAAATATGAATTCTCTGTATCTAAAGACAAAACCCTTTCACAAAGACATGAAAAATGGTGCTTTGTAAAGATCAAACAAACTTTCGACTACAAAAATAAATTAACAAGTTATAAGCACAGATATCTCTATCTGTATTTGAAGCAGATATACTACAAAGAAATATTGTTAAATTTATCTTGTTCCTAGCTGCTTTGTGTTTTCTTTCTAGTAACTTTAACATTAGAAACTCTGATCTGGGCATCATATTTGTTTATTTCACTATTGTTACTATCTCACGTGTCCAGCACATAATGATGCTCAATAAGTATTCATTAAGTGAATGAAAATAATTCTTTTCAAAAAATGCAACAGAAATAGGGTGAAGTGTTTAGCAACCCTGGAAAAATACACAGACTCATTTCCCTAAAGCTTATTTTTAAAAGCCAAAATACAAATGTATCCTTTATAATTGCTCCAGTACCTGCGGGTTGGTTGAAAAGGTAAGTGCCTAGTGGAGGCAGTGTTCATGAGACTCTTGCACACAAGTGAAATTCATACAACTCTGCGAATTTTCCAAAGGAAATCAAGTTACAGTATGTGAATATTATCTTTTGACATTCTTTTCTGTGGGGGAAAAGTGGCTGAGATATAAGTATGTCTACATGAATTATCACAGCATATTTAAAATGAGGAGCACAACTGTGAAAATTTTATTACTTTGAAGCATCATAAAAGTTAAAAGACTATTATAAGAATCGCATGTTGCTATTGTATGGTAAAGGGGAGGGAAGTTTTAGCAAATATATTTTTTCACAGATATAGATGAGTTAAGAAAGACTAATCATATTTGATGAGACCATCTCTCTTTTTAATAAATAGATGAGCTCTTATTAACTAAGTATAATGCAGAAAATATCCAGTTGGCTATTACTTGAATCTTCACATTACTGAATATTAATTTATAACATTGTTTAATCTTGAGGTCATAAAAACCAATTTTAAAATTTCTCTACTTTTTAGATCTTTCTTCATTTTTCACTTGAGGAAAGAAATAGTCTATGGAAAATATTTAGCTGTTTGTTTTGGAAAAAAAAGCAATTTCCACATAACACAACAGTTACCACATAAGTGTCATGTCATACACTAACATGATTACCAAAAGAAAATGGCTTAAATTTACTTGCTTTGTGCACATAAATATTTTCCACATGAATAATTTCAGAATGTCTCCTGATTTAGAGAAATGCACAAACACTAATTCTTTCTAGTCTGAAAACATTTCAGCTGTAAGATTTCTGTAGACATCATTGCTGAAGTGTGGATGCTGAGGGGAAGCCTGTTTTGTCATTTGATGCGATCAAACTTCTTACTGCAGTTCACTTCTTACTGAATGGACACTATTCTCACCCACAAATAATGTTATTTAAAGAAATGTAAATGAGAATGCATCAGTATAACCAAAACATTAGCTACAGAGTTCTAACACTAGGAAAGGTGATCCATAAACTTGAGTTTTTAACGTAATAACTTTGTGAAGATCTACACATTCTATTAATGACATTTCTGCCCCTCTTTTTCATAGATGTTTCTGAGGCTGTCATTTCCTGCCAGAGTTAGATGAAGGTGCTTACTCTGACTTTCCCCTCAAGAATCCACTGTAATTGATTTCCAACATTACTTGTCTAATCATTTCATTGATTTCCCCCTTTCCCCCAGTCATTTCTTTGGTTCTATACTAGGTCTCTGTGCTATCAGCCTCCAGTTCCTAGCAACCCTAGGAAGTATTATTTGTGATTCATAGTATAAGATTTAAAATAAAGCTCATGGATGTGATGTTCTTGGGATGATCCTGTATCAACTTGAAGTTAAAGGAATACTATTTTCTTTACAAACTAGAAATGAACTATAAACATTGTGAATTTTTATTTTGCTCGTATGTATTCTGCTTTTATAAATCAAATCTGGTTTTTTAGCACCATTGGATTTAAAATGTCTATGTCAAATATATTTGCATTCACTTAGTAATATTTCTGTAGGAAAATAACTCTTTTTATATTACAGAAAATGTTAAAAGGATGAAGAAAACTACAACTTTTTCAGCATTCTAGGAAAAAAAAATGCTAACCATATCATAAAAATGAGTCTCTGAATGGTTTCACAACCAACAGAACTGGTATTAAAAAAAAACCTAGAATCAAGAAGTTTGAAAATAGCTGCATTTGGGTTATATTTACAAACCAGTGTTCTGTTCTCAAGATGTTAATATCTACATTCTATTGTGTTTCCAAAAAGATAACTTTTGAGATTTTATCTAAGAATTTTAAACTCTTGTTTTCTTTTTTTCATGTGTGACTAAGCATCCAACCAAGACCAAAAGATCATTACTTATTTAAAAATTTTTGCTATTAGGTTTTAACTCACTGTCATGTATAAATTTGTAATATGCAAAATGAAAAAATGTAAATAGTACATTGTGATCTCTGTTTCTAAGAAGTCTTGTGAATAAATTTCCATTAATCTAGTAGTAAATGTGCTCAAAAGTTGTATAATTCATACTTTTTTGGGAGGACTTGAACAAGAAATAATCTTCTAGTTTTCATTTTCTTCCCTTCTCGGGTCCCATTACCCTTTTACAGAAGTCATAAGTGTTTATGTATGTACCCAGTTATGCATTGTAAACATCTGTTAAGTCAGTAGAGCGCACTGCTGGGCACTCACTACTTCATAGGAAAAAGTGAGCTCACTGTAATGAAATGAAATTTAACAACTGCTTCTACATAAAATGAAAGAAATGTCAAACCTGACATTTGTTACTTTTTCTAGTGATTAAATCTGATTACCGCTTGAGCAAAATAATTCATTTTCTTTCTCTTTTATTACAATCTTGAATATCTTCTTGTGTAAGTATATTTTAAGTATCCAAGTTTTATCCTTTTAGAAGGATACCCTTTTAAATAAAAAAAAAAAGAGGTATGGTGCTGTAATTTTAAAAAAGCTAATTTAATTTTTATTTTTGTCATTATTGTTTCAGTGGTTGCATCATTCAAGAGCATTAACTCAATGGCTGGGGCGACTGATACTGGAAAGTGAAGTCTTATGAATAGTTGAAATACCAGTTACAAAATGACAGGCTATGAGTGATATAGTAACATACAGCTTGCTATATTCACATGTATGAGGCAAGAGATATTTTGGAAGTAGAACAGCCCTAATAAAACATATAGCATTTCTTGCGAGATGCTATGAATAACAAGGGCTACTTATGGACACTGGCATGGTATGTACTCACTAATAAGTCAATATTAGCCAAAAAGTACAGAATTCCCGGGATACAATTCATAGATCTCAAGAAGGTTAACAAGCTGAAGGGCCCAAGTGAGTATGCCTCAGTCCCACTTGGGAGGGAGTAGAAAGCAATCACAGGAGGAGGAAGGGAGGCAGGGACCTGATGGGAGAGGAGACAGGGAAGATAAAAGGAGAACATGATCAGGTATTGGGGGAGACAGGACTGAAACCATCAGGGCCCCCAGAAAGAATGGAAACCGGCAACCTTGGGAAGTAGGAGGTGGGGGACCCTCTAGAATATACCGGAGGTGAAAGGGGCGGACCTTGGACGAAATGCTCTACAGTGAGGAGGGTGAACTTGTAGAGTCCACCTCCAGTAGAAAGACAAGCCATCAAGTGGAGGAATAAGGTTGCCATCTCACAGTCAAAAATTCTGACCAGAATTTTTCCTCTCTAAAAGAACTGCCGAGACAAAAATGGAGAAGAGACTGAGGGAAAGGACGTCCAACAACAGGCTCAAAGCAGGATTCATCTTAAAGGGGACCCCAAGACCTGACACTACTACTGATACTCTGATGTGCTTACAGACAGAAGCCTAGCCTGGCTGCCCTCTGAGAGGCCCAACAAGCAGATGAAAGAATCAGATGCAGATACTTAGATCCAGCCAAGTGGTTGAACTAGGGAAAAGCTGAGAAAACACACACAGAGAGAGAGAGAGAGAGAGAGAGAGAGAGAGAGAGAGAGAGAGCCGCGCTAGGGTTGCTACATCCCTGGGAGGGGCCTAATGGAATTGCCTGTAATAAGCTACCATTCCTCCCTTTTGATTTAATTAAAAGTGAGGAAATAGGAAGGGGCGATGGTGGGGCAGGAGTGAAGGCATCGTGTCTTTAGACATTTTCCTGCTCACTGAGGGGTGATGTCATCTTTGGGGACCCTAAGAGAATTGGGATGCTGATCAAGTCCTGGGAGAGCTGGTTGTTTCACTGCTGTCCAGGCTGTGAGACCATCTGGGAGTAGGAAAGTGTCTGTGAGGCTAGACTGGAGGACCTGTGAATAGAGGCTCTGGAGTCATCCTGGATGCAGATCTCGAGGAAACCCTTGAACTTGGCAGGATATTGGAACGCATATACATACATATTCCATAGGCAGAAGATAAACTTCAGTAGGTTAGGGAGATTTGAAACTTTTAGGCCTACGGTCTTGGTAGTTGAGGGCAGGGGAGTACTAAAACCAGGACATGGAGCAGGAATAAGCCCCTCTGGAATAGAAATAGGTGGGAAACTTAGGCTGTTGATTGACAGGGGTATGTATCTGAAGTCCACTTGACCCACCAGAGGTGGAGCAGAGTGGATTTCCTGAAGCTTACAAGAATCATTTTAGGTTTACAAAAAGAGATATATTTTAGACATTTTAGCATTACCACTGTAATCTGTACTGAAACCGATATTGTAGAAAAAGGCAGTAGACACATATTTGTGTCATAGTAGAGGCTTGGGAAACAATTTTTTTCTTGTGTTGTCAGAAGTACTGCCTCAACACTCCCTAAACAGAGCTCAGGGAAGAAGAAAGCCTTCTGTGTAGCAGAAAAGGCAAAACCTCACCTGATCTTGATTTTCAGTGTGACTACAAATTATGAAAAAGATGATTCTTCCCTCTATGCAGAACACTAGATTTATATAGATTTATATAATAAAAAAGGTATAAAAAGAAGCACTTTTAAGTCTATACTTAAAAAACAACCAGAGGAAATTGAAAATCTTGAACTTGTGTCTGATTTCAGATTGTAGAGTGGAAGACTTCACCAGAGTTAAACTACTAACTTGATTGATCAATGCAAGAACTCTGAACTTTGGCAACCTAATACAACAGTAGCATAGTGAGCTGAAGGAATCTAAAATATTTCTTCATGTCTTTTCTATGCCTTAAATCACTTTTTATCACCATTTATGTCTCATTTACATTTACCAACTTTAAATCACCCTAGTAGACCCAAGACATTTTAGATCCTCATAACTTAAGGTTCTGTATCCCCAGGTCTAGTGTAAACATACACCCTTTTCCTATCTAATTATTTACCATGATTGAGACACAGGTGGTTGATCATAGGGAGCAGTCACTGTAAAGTGAGTTCCTTCAGACAAGGAAGAGTAGAAATGTTATATCTGAACCCTGTTTAGCTTTTAACCTAAAACCTGTGAGCAAGGCAAACCTGTTTGCTTTTTTAAATACGAGAATTAATAATTTTCACCTAACTAATGAATTAAATAATCTACTACCATGTTGTAGATTACCTTGGGATAAGAAGCAAGTTTCCTATTCTCTAGCTGTCAAGTAAAAATTAGCTTAGCTGTCAATACGATCAGGCACATGAGAAGGACTAACTATAATCTGATTAGCCTTTATTTTAATTAAAATGTCAAAGAGTAGTCCATAGTCTACTACCTAGGTTCTTGTAGTTTTCATAGCACTGTGGGCAGAGACAGTCTTTCACCATCAGAACCAGAAGATGAAAAGCATTCTCTGTGGACAAGGAACATGGGAAATGTTGACTTCACCTTGTTTTAGGCAACGTGGGACAATTAACTCTCCAGGTGCCCTCTACTTATCTACAGTTTAGGCTGAGCTCAGACAGCAGGCTAGGCCTTGAGAAAGTTATGTACACTGATCAGTGAACCATAATCCAGCTGGAGTCCTTTGTCATTGTGCCCACATCTTCTTGGAGACTTTTTGGATAACAGTGTTAGGAACTGTGAGTCCTATCTGTAGAGGTCAGTTTTGATATATTAAATGGCATATTCAGCAGATCTCTGAGGTACTTGAGGGCTAGTACCTACCAAACATATCTGAGTTAAACAATCTTTGTATGTTTTTAATTTCCTATTCTAAACTGTACCTTGAAAACATTAAATAAGATGCTATATAAGACTTAATCATGTGCATCAGTTCTTTGCATGACTTAAAATATATTTCTGAGCATATTAAAGGACTTGATCATTTATAGGTAACTATCAACTTGCATTTGTTAATTACAGTAGCTTTCATGAGACTAAGATTTCAGGTTTTATCCCTGTTCAATTTAGAACCTTAAAAATGAATTGAAGTTTTTCTAGTATCAAAATAAAATAAAACCTTTAAAGGTGTAAACATAATCCACAGAGAGACGTGAGACTTTTCTGACATTTATGTTGTTATCATTACAGAAGCTTCCTATATGACTTAGTTTATTAAAAATCTATAGCTGCCCATCACCCTTCTGGTCTGCACCTGCACCTGTACTCATGGCAGATTGGCAATCAAAGTGCCTGCACCTGGACCCCACAGCCTTTATGACTCCCAGGAGGTCTGCTCTAACCAAGGACACAGGAGGATTGCTCTAACCAGGGACACCATCATTCTGACAAAGCAGTAGCCTATAAGATAGCAAAAGATTTTTTTTTTTACTAACTGCACATCCAATAGAGTGCTAATATTCAAAATATATAAAGAATTCAAGAAATTTTTCATAAAACAGTTAAAATGGTATATATATATATATATATATATATATATATATATATATATAAAATTCTCCATAAATAGATTATAATTTATAGGTGGAGTGAAGCTGGTGGTTTGGGGGAGGAACAAGAATAGGATCAGTTGGAAGGCATAGGAGAGGGGTGATTGAGGAAGGAAATCAGGAGAAACAGCTAGAACTGAAGAACATTTGAGGGAAAGTAATGAAGCCTAGGGAACTGGAAACTTCCTATTATATACAAGGGCTATCCTAATGAAGTGTCCAAATAATACGGGTGACAGAACCCTACCTGGCCATCTCTTGTCACCGAAGAAGCCTCCAGTACTAGGACTACATTTCATCTATTTGAGTTGTTGGTTGAAAAGGTCCTATGGAAACTTTCAAATATATATATTTATTAATGCAGATAAAACATTCACATAAAGAAGAATAAAAATAATGTTGGAAAAGTATAACTTTTCCATTTTATAGGCATTACATATTTTTTAAATATCTATATATTTATTAAAATTCATAAATGTAAAATTTTATCAAAATTTCCTTTTTGGTTACCTCAAGTAGTATTGTGTAATTGTATAAATCGCAAGCTTTTTCTACAGCACTGGGAATTTTAAGTACAAGAAAGAATGATGGTCTCAATTATTTGTATTTCTTTATAGGATCTGAATCATTTCATTGTCCAATAATTCCTAAGATAACACTGTGCTTTCATTTAATAGCCTTTGTCAATTTAAGCTCTCTCCCTCTCTCTCTCTCTCTCTCTCTCTCTCTCTCTCTCTCTGTGATGTGTTTGAAGCACAGTTTGAATCTGAATAAAGTGCTTAGTTTTTCAATGATGTGCATAATTGCTACTAAACACTACTTATCTTTTATTGCTCTATATCTCTTTTTTAATTTATTTTTTGATACATTTTTACATTTCAAATGTTTTCCCCTTTCCAGATCTCCCCTTTGGAACCTCCCTATTCCCTCCCCCCTCCCCAGCCTCTATGGGGGTATTCCCCCACCCACCAACCCACCCACTCTCGTCTTCCCTCCATGGCATTCTCCTATACTGGGGCATCTAATACCCTCAGGCCCAAGGGGAAGCCCAAGGGCCTCTCCTCCCCCTGATGGCTAACAAGATCCTCCTCTGTCACATATGTGGCCAGCACCATGGGTCCCTCCATGTGTAGTCTTTGGTTGGTGGTCCAGTCTCCGGAAGCATCAGGAGGTCAGGCCAGTGGACACTATTGCTCCCTTCATGGGGTTGCCAACTCTCTCAGCTCTATATCTTTCATTACTAAACTGAAACTCAGGAAATTTGTTGAGATTTCTGTACTTTTTAAACAAATAATAATGGCAGAACAATGACCCTGTGTATAATTTTCCATGATCTACATAATGTTACTCAGTTCCCTCTTTAATTTGTCTATTGTAGACGATATGATCTAATGTCTCAATTAATCGGGTTTGGGGAATTAGAAACACATTATATTATCAAAAACCAAAAATTCTTATAAACAAATAGTTTATCTGATTTTTATCCATGATCACTCTTAGGAAACTTCTAGGCTCTCATGCTCCTGAGTGATGATACAGTCTGTTATCCAAAGTTGGCTTTTAGACCATACTTGAAGTTTTGCTAAGGAAATGCCCAGAATACAGACCCATAATGCCTGAAAGATCAATAATATGTCTAGGGAATAGGCTTTTAAGACGGAGTATCTGGCTGACTGCCTGACTTCTAGGAGCAGGATGGAGGGGAGAGAGGCAGACACTGAATTTAGTCTATCATACCTACAGAGGGAAACCTCAGTACAACTCTGGAAATAGGCTAATGTAAGCTCACCCTTTGACAAATACATCAATATAACAGGATAAAAAACATACCTAGATTCCACAGGGAGAAAAGAAATAAAAGCTCTGTTCTAAAGATCCACTGGGACCTTGTTCTATGAGTCTCTTTAACTGTGCCTGACTTGTAAGGTTTTCATGAAATGGTTACAAGGCTGGAGACATTGTTTAGTGGGTAAAAAACAACTTTGTCTGCAAGTGTTACAAACTGTTGAGATTCCCAGGAGCACAGGTGAAGTACAAATGTAATTCTAGAACTTCTTTGATGGAATGGGAAGTTGAGACAGGAAAGTCATCCAGAAATCTATGGGCTCAGCTAGCCAGGAATAATATATAGCTATGTGGTAAAAGGATAGAAATTGACTTAAAACAAGAGGGAGGGTAAGAACTGATTTCCCACTGTCGTCTTTTTACCTCAGCACATGTTACATGGATGTGAGCCCTCTCTCTCTCTCTCTCGCACTTGCACAAACACACTAACACAAACACACACACACACACGCACGTGCACACACACACACACACACACACACACACTAATCTAAATTAAACTAAACTGAACCAAACAACTGAACTAAACTAAAAACTAAACTAAACTAAACTGATTAACATAAGTACATAGCTGTACTGAATTCTGTGAATTTTCCCAGATCTCTAAGCCTGAATGTGTCTTGGCATTCTCTATCTTTTTAACTAGTTGATTAGAAATGAAGACCAACTGAAGGTCATGAATTGTGCTGACCTCTGAAGCAAGGCCAGTGTTAATTAGCACTGTTAGTTTATGAAATCCGTGCTGATTCTGTGTGGCCAGTGTCAGAAATGCTATGCAGAATTGTTGCATTCCCACTCATTTCTTCTGAAAGCTCTTTAATTTCCCCTGCAAAGTCTGGCTGACGGCCTCTAAGGCAGTTGTTTTCAATCCGTGGATTGCAAACCCCCAAGACCATCATGAAACAGATGCTTCTACTACAATGCATAGCAGAAGCAAAATTTCATTTATGAAGTAGCAACGAAAATAATTCTATTGTTGTGGGACATTGCAACATGAGGGATGTCATTGTAGCGATATGACATTAGACAGGTTGAGAACGACTGCCCTGAAAGGACCCCATTTTACCATTTTATACTTTATGATGACTGCTTTCTGATTGTCAGTGTGATGTCCTTCATGATATAAGGCAAACATAGACAGTAGGTCAGAGCAATTGTCAAAAGTGATGCAGGTTGAGAAAATAAAATAAAATAAATAAAATAAAATAAAAGCTTCATATTCCCTCAAGAACTCAAAAACTGACAAGAACTGTGACTTTGGAAAGCATTCTTGACCTGTTTACCCAAAAATTAAGGTTGTTGAACTAAATGACTTTTATCATCCCTTGTCTCACTTTGGAAGGGCAGAATGTTTTCATCTCAATGCCTATGTTTTCACATGCACAACTAGTAGTCAATCTGAATGCTCCTTATCCAATTATAGTAAGTAAATCATCTATAGGAACTAAAGTGGATCCCCCGCAGATGAGTTATGGGTGGTTGTGAGACATCCAGTGTGGGACCTGGTGACTACAATCTTCTGCAAGTTCAATGTGTTCTCTGTGCTTCTTAGCCATCTTTTCACACCATACATTTTGAGTCTTAATACTTTTGTTTTTCCATTTTTCCTTGACATTCTTACCCCATACCTTCATTCATAAGTGTCACTGGTATCCTATTTTCTGTGAAAGGCAGTGAATTAGACTTCTTAGATTGTCCTAGGCATTTCATACTATCTCTGGGGAGTGGGGAAGTTGCTGCTTTGTAGGTTCTTTCCTGTCTCCTTGTCCCTCCTAAGTGTTTAAAGACACTTGTTTTTTCTGCTCTGTACTCTTCATGTTATAATCCCACCGTTTAGAGTTAATAAAATACATGAACAGCTCTTGGCAATAGAAAAGATCTTGATTTTGACTGATGTTTATCTCAACATCAGCAGTTTGCCAACGATTTGTTCAAGAACCTACAAAGGATGCATTTTTCCCTGCAAGAATTTGTTTGGCATACCACTGAAATCAACATTTAAAAATAATCTCACTTTCAGTATGGTATATACATCATTGTGGTTAGGAAAATCATTGTGTGGAAACTTATTTGATCCTAGAAGTTAAGACCTAACAATGGGTTTCATGAATATACATGCAAAGTGAATTAAGGTCGAATTTACCTTTTTTGTGTTTTCACAATAACAACTTCCCTCAGTGCTAAATCTTCAAATATTTTATGGTCAAACAACTGAACCTATTCCACAGATGTTGAACTTAATATTACAATTTCTAATGTAGATGCAGCCACAAAATTTAGAAGCTGAAGAACAAGAAGAGAGCTATCTGTTCATCAGCAGGCTGATTACACTTCTCCACATTGAGCTGAGAGAATCACTCACTTTTAGTTTTGTTTTTAAAAAGAACGTTTTTCCTGTTTTCTGTTAAAGTCTCTATTTTATGGCATGTTTATTATGGTGAAGTAAAAATAAAAAAATCCTCATTTTAAGAATTGCTGAAGAGAGAGGAGCAAAGAAAAAAATCATTGATTCATAACAGTGGATTGTAAACTTGGATAAAAGAAAACAAGCCAATAGCAGTTCCCTTTATTCACCATCAATGCAAATTACCTCCTTGCTAATGAGATTATAAGACAGATATTGTGCTCTTCTAAAAGTGTGTTCTCACAGTTAAATGGCCATTGCAATCCTGCACTCTTTGTGAATAACCATTTATAAGACTATCTTCATCTTGCTACAGATTTGAGTTTTATGAGTACCAAATTTTCTTGGCATTGAACTTCTGTTACATTGCAACCATAACATAAAATTTATTACAGTATAACTCTTTTGTTAAGTGGAATCCTGAGTCTGCAAAATGACTTTTGATAGCACACTTGAGGAATGGCAAAAATTTTAGATAGATAAATGTTTTTTGGTATTAGTTGCTAGAAGTCATAACAGGGAACTTTGTTTTATAAATAAAAATTTAATGGCCAATAAAAGATGTATGGGAGAAAGAAAGGTAATCTCACTGTATGAGAAATTTGCATCAAATGTTACTCCAGATTTTTGTTTATCACCAAAATGTTATTATTTCAAGTGAAATGTGAAAAATATGTGAAGTCTCATTTATTTTAAACTAGTTACAACCATAGCAATAGATCACATTTACCTTCATTTATTTTAAAGTCACAGTTTTGTGACTAGGTAAAACTAATCCTTATTGACCTTTTAGTATCTCTCATTCTAAGATAGATTCTAGAATAATGTCAACTGATATATTACAGAATTTTGTTTCATTTGCTTATTTATTTTGTATGCATTATACAAAGCAACTTATTAGATTTTTAGTGCACATTTCCTAGGTTTAGAAACAGAAAAACTATAAATCTTCCAAGGTCTTATTTCTGTTCGAGTCCTTTCATATTATCTTAGTAGGCTTCTCAGGTTTTATTTCCTCAGATGCAAACAACCTATGCCAAATATCTGTATCTGTTGTAACTTCTTTTGTGCTGTTTCATTCTTTATTCATTTCTTGAGTATCTCTGTCATCAAGAAGCCTTTTCACAGAAAGACGAAAGAACAGGAATGAGTAACAGAGGGAAAAATTTTCAAGAGAGGTCAGTTTTGAACTCACATGTTTTCCCAGTAAACTTCATCAGTAACCTACAAGTAGTATCTTCATCCTGCTTCAACTATAATACATATTCACTCAGATGTGGCTGAGCACTAAAGAAGAATGAACCCAGAGTTCAGAAATTCCCAATTCTAAAGGGTAGAATTAGAAAAAGCATTCAAATATGCAAAAATCGTGTGATTTCATCAATCTATTTATGTATAAATAGATAAGGAAATAATTTAATACTCAGGAGACAAACTAAAAGTAGATCAGAGAAACATAACCTTGCTTATTTGAATGAAATCAAACTACAAAATTTATATCAGCAGGCTATCCCATACATGTAGAACCTAGAACGTACATGCTCATTTAAGCACCTGTAATATCACCATTCTAAACAGCTACGTCTTCATTTGATTTTCCGAGACAGAGTTTCTCTGTGTAGCCCTGGCTATCCTGGAACTCACTCTGTAGACCAGGCTGGCCTCTAACTCAGAAATCCACTTGCCTCTGCCTCCCAAGTGCTGGGATTAAAGGTGTGCACCACCACTACGTCTTCATTTGATATGGACCAATTAATGGCTATATTACATTAGAAACTAGATCATAATGTTAATTATTATCTCCAATATATTTTTTTTGCTATATCTATTGTATTTATACTTATCTGTTGGTTCTCCTTCACAAAAAATTTATTTTTATCTCTTTTTTCTTTGGTATTTAGGATTTAATCCAAGCACTCAGGTATGTTCACTGAGCATTGTAACTTTAACCTACTACACATCTATCCCTAACCTGAGTAGGCTTATTGGGCAAATAATTTGTCTGAGAACCCCCTTTTTGGTTTTTGTTTGTGTTTTTGATTTTGTTTTTGGAGACAGGGTTTCTTTGTGTAGGCCTGGATGTCCTGGAACTTCCTCTGTAGAACAGGCTGGCCTCGAACTTAGAAATCTGCCTGTCTCTGCCTCCCAAATGCTGGGATTAAAGGCATGAGCCACCACTGCCCGGCAAGAGACAAAAGGCTCCTTTTTGAGAGGCATTCAAATACGGATAAGTTCTTATATTTACCATTTTTAAGGAGGCATGACTGATGCTACTCTTTTTTTTTTTTTTTTTTCCTTTTTAGAGATAAGGTGGCTCTGTGTAACAGCCTTGGCTGTCCTAGTACCTGCTTTGAAGACCAGGCTGGCCTTTAATGCACAGAGTTCCTCTTGCCTCCTTTTGCTGAGCATAAAGGCTTGTGCCACTATTGCTCTATCATGCCATCATTCAGATTGCACTTCATTAAAAGTATTTTATCTACTTAATGATTCAAAAGCATCGGAGTGCTTAAGTTATGAATCTTTTCTTGCTTTTTATTATTAGTATTAATTTGTTTTATTAATTTACATTCCAAATGTTGCCCCTTTCCCTGTCCCCCCTTCCAGAGTTCTTTGCCTCCTCCTGCCTCCCCTTTGACTCAGAGAGGATGTTTCCCTACCCACTACCCTCACACCCTTACCCAACCCCACTTCATCCCCCAGCCTCTCCCTTCCTGCGGCATCAAGTCTCTTCAGGATTAGGTCTATCTTCTCCCAATAAGGCCAGTCAAGGCAGTTTTCAGCTACGTATGTGCTGAGGGTAACAGACCAGCTGATATGTGCTTATTGGTTGGTGGCTTAATCTTTGGGACCTCTGAGGGGTCTGAGTTAGTTGATATTGTTGTTCTTCCTCTAACTCTTCCATAGGGGTTCCTGACCTTAGTCCAATGGTTAGCTGTAAGTATCTGCATTAGTCTCAGTCAGCTGCTGGTAGAGCTCGTGGAGGACAGCCATAAGCTCCTGTATGCAAGCACAACATGGCATCAGTAATAGTGTCGATGTTTTCTGCCTGTGCATGGGATGGGTCCCAAGTTGAACCAGTCAGTGGATGACTTTTTCTTCAGTTTCTGCTCCATGTTTGTCCCTGCATTTCCTTTAGACAGAAACAATTTGAATCAAAAATTTTGAAGATGGGTGGGTGACCCCAATCCTCAAATGGGGTTCCTGTCTGGAGGTGGTCTCTTCAGGTTCCATCTCCCCACTGTTGGGCTAAAGTTATCCTCATTGCATTCTAGGAGCCTCTCACATCCCAAGTCTCTTGGACATTCTAGAGGTTTACCCTTGTCCCTACCCTTGAAGCTGTATAGTTCCATTCATTCTCCTAAAGAGAATCCCAGAGGGCCAGGGGAATGAATGTAGTCTTTCCTTACTTAACATTTGAAAATTAGAAATGTAAGTAGTCAAAAGATCTTTAGCTAGAATAGAATCTAAGTTCTTGCTAAGCAGCACATGTGCCTTCACGTACTTGGTTTTTGGAGGCTTCATCTTAAAAGTGCTTAATTTCTATTTTATTGGTCAGTGCCAAAATGCAGTACACAAGACGAATTGAAGCAAAGGGGATTAAAGATTTGGTCTGGTAGTTGAACCAGTGGTTTGATAATTGATGCTGGATTTAGCAGTTTTTATAAAGCTCATAACATGTTATATTCTCCTAGAAATTTCTACAATAGTAGAATATTTACTTGAATAATAACTTTGAACCCACACCAACATATATTAAAATAAGAATCACCATTTAATAGTATAGAATTTTATGTATGACTTGTCCATACAATTGTTTTGATTTCAAAGAATTTAATTAGGTATCCTAAATATTTGTTACAAATACAGCAACTGGAAACTAATAATAAAGTAAATACTTATTTTGATCTATTAGACACTACTTTAACTTTGCTGTTTAGTAGAGATTCAAAACCAATTATGACTTAAAATTGTAAAATGTATCTTCTGCATGCTAATTCAAGTGAGTGTATTTTGCTTTACACTGCACAATGGATGGAGGGGTTTACAAGCACAAAACCAAAGCAGTTCCACAGTAGATTTTAAGTATGATCAATGATATGGTTACAAAGCCCACAATTAATGTCAAATATTTGCTTTCACATATGTTGAATACCATTAGCCAATGTGTTATTAAATTTTAGGGGGCTTGATCATGTAAATTTTAACTGTTAATTTGTATGGGTACTAGGAAAATGGCTGGAAAATTACATAGTAAGTTTGTAAACAGCATGGAGTTCTGTTTCCTAAACTTATCCATTACAATTTCTTACTGTGATATACTCTCATTAGTAAATATAAGCAGGTATTTACACTTTATTAAGCAAAGCCATTCATCACATTTTGAGTATACTAGAGGTGATATGGACAGGAAGACTATACTGATATTCTAAGAGCATAAATATTTAAAAATAAAAATTATATTCTTAGAATAAAATTTTTGAGCAAGATAAAATATTGTCTTAGTAATCCACGAGTTAAAGGGTTCTTGACCCTTTATATATAATTTTTCATTTTTCATACTTTTTTATTATGACTGCTTGCTTTCAAACTAATATTTGATAGATTTACTTTTTTGTTTTGGTTTTTCGAGACAGGGTTTCTCTGTGTAGCCCTGGCTGTCCTGGAACTCACTCTGTAGACCAGGCTGGCCTCAAACTCAGAAATCCACCTGCCTCTGCCTCTCAAGTGCTGGGATTAAAGGCGTGTGCCACCACTGCCCAGCTATTTTGTTTGTTTGTTTTTTGTTTGTTTGTTTGTTTATTTGTTTGATAGATTTACTTTTTCCATTGTTTATATGAATATATACTTATATTCTCATTATTCAGTATACTTTAGATAAAACAAAAAGTCTATTTTTTAAATTGAACTTTAACTCCATTTACTATGTCTAGAGATATCCAAATGTATGTTGGTGAATTCTTATCCAAATTATACAAAACTCATCGATGTTTAATAACAACAATCATGACACCTAATACTTTAAGCATTAATATTTCTTGATATAAATAATATTTAAAGCATTCTATAGTATAATTGACTATAACTAAAAATAAACAATATTTTAGTAATAAAAAAGAGAGAAATACTACAACAATTCTTGATAGTTCCATTTTTAACCATTTAAAGTAAAACAATTCATTAAATAAAATTATAGGATAGTCAATCTTATAAAATTGGGTTATTTTTGACATTTGTTTAAGACTTCACTCCATTAGGCCAAACTGTGTTTTTGATTCCTTATTTTATCATAATGCATATCAAATGTAAATGTTAGCTCAGATATAGAGGGTATAGCATAATAATTCACATTCAGACAATACTGTCTGATAGTTTTGATATATTCCAGGGCTTTCTTTCTTTCTTTTTTATTGGGTATTTTTTTAATTTACATTTCAAATGTTATCCCCTTTCCTGATTTCCCCCTTTCCTGGAAACCTCCTATCCCATCCTCCCTCCCCCTACTTCTATGAGGGTATTCCTCCACCTACCAGTCCACTGCTGCCTCCCCGCCTTTGATTTCCCTACACTGGGGCATTGATTGAGCCTTCATAGGACCAAGGACCTCTCCTCCCATTGATGCCTGACAAGGCCATCCTTTGCTACATATGAAGCTGGAGCCATGTCTACTCCTTGGTTGGTGGTTTAGTCCCTGGGAGCTCGGGGGAGTCTGGTTGGTTGATTGTTGTTCTTCCTATGGGGCTGCAAACCCTTTCAGCGCCTTCAATCCTTTCTCTGTCTATTCCATTGGGGACTCTGCATTCAGTACAATGGTTGGCTGTGAGCATCCACCTTCGTATTTGTAAGGCTCTGTCAGGAGACAGCAATATCAGGCTCCTTTCAGCAAGCATTTCTTGGCATCCACAATAGTGTTAGGGTTTAGTGACTGTATATGGAATGAATTCCCAGGATGGACAGTCTTTGGATGGCCTTTTCTTCAGTCTCTGCTCTACATTTTGTCTCCACATTTGCTCCTGTGAGTATTTTGTTTTCTTTTCTAAGAAGGACCAAAGCATCCACACTTTGGTCTTCCTACTTCTTGAGCTTCATGTGATCTGTGAATGGTATGATGGGTATTTGGAGCTTTTGGGTTAATATCCACTCAGCGAGTGCATACCATGTGCATTCTTTTGTGATTGGGTTACCTCATTCAGAGTGGTATTTTCAAGTTCCATCCATTTGCCTAAGAATTTCATGAATTCATCATTTTTAATAACTGAGTAGTACTCCATTGTGTAAATGTACCACATTTTCTGTATCCATTCCTCTGTTTAAGGACATCTGGGTTCTCTCCAGCTTCTGACTATTATAAATAAGGCTGCTATGAGCATAGTGGAACATGAGCCCTTGTTATATGCTGGAAAATATTTTGAGTATATGCCCAGGAGTGGTAGAACAGGGTCCTCAGGTGATATTCTGTCCAATTTTCTGAGGAACTGCCAGAGTGATTTCCAGAGTGATTGTACCAGCTTGCAATCACAACAATGGAGGAGTGTTCCTCTTTCTCCACATCCTCGCCAGCATCTACTGTCACCTGAGTTTTTGATCTTAGCCATTCTGACTAGTGTGAGGTGAAATCTCAGGGTTGTTTTGATTTACATTTCACTGATAACTAAGGATGTTGAACATTTCTTTAGGTGCTTCTCGGACATTCAATATTCCTCAGTTGAAATTTTTTTTGTTTAGCTCTGTACTCCCTTTTTCATAGAGTTATTTGATTCTCTGGAGTCTAACTTCTTGAGTTCTTTGTATATGCTGGATATTAGCCTTCTATTGGATATAGTATTGGTATCTTTTCCAAATCTGTTGGTTGCCCTTTTATCTTATTGACTGTGTCCTTTGCCTTACAGAAGCTTTGCAATTTTATGAGATCCCATTTGTCGATTCTTGATCTTAGAGCATACTGCTATTCCAGCTTGTTTCTTGGGATCATTTACTTGGAGAATTGTTTTTCAACCTTTTACTCTGAGGTAGTCTTTGTTACTGAGGTGCTTTTTGTATATGCAGCAAAATGCTGGGTCCTGTTTATGTATCCAGTCTGTTAATCCATGTCTTTTTATTGTGTAATTGAGTCCACTGATGTTAAGAGATATTAAGAAAAAGTGATTGTTACTTCCTGTTATTTTTGTTGTTAGAGGTGGAATTATGTGTGTGTGGCTATCTTCTTTTGGGTTGGTTGACAGATTACTTTCATGCTTTTTCTAGGGTGTAGTTTCCCTCCTCGTGTTGGTATTTACCATTTATTATCCTTTGTAGGGCTGGATTTGTGGAAAGAGAGTGTGTAAATTTTGTTTTGTCATGAAACATCTTGATTTCTCTGTCTATGGTAATTGAGAGCTTTGCTGGGCATAGCAGCCTGGGCTGGCATTTGTGTTCTCTTAGGGTCTGTATGACATCTGCCCTGGATCTTCTAGCTTTCATAGTCTCTGGTGAGAAGTCTGGTGTAATTCTGATAGGTCTGCCTTTATATGTTACTTGCCCTTTTTCCCTTACTGTTTTTAATATTTTTTCTTTTTTAAATGATTTGGTTTTTTGATTATTATGTGATGGGAGGAATTTCTTTTCTGGTCCAGTCTATTTGGAGTTCTGTAGGCTTCATGTATGTTTATGGGCATCTCTTTCTTTAGGTTAGGGAAGTTTTCTTCTATAATTTTGTTGAAGATATTTACAGGCTCTTTCATTCTTCTATACCTATTATCCTTAGGTTTGGTCTTTTCATTGTGTCCTGGATTTCCTGTATGTTTTGGGTTAGGAGTTTTTTTTCATTTTTCGTTTTCTTTGACTGTTGTGTCAATGTTTTCTATGTTATCTTCTGCATCTGAGATTCTCTCTTCTATCTCTTGTATTCTGTGGGCGATGCTTGTATCTATGACTCTTTATCTCTTTCCTAGGTTTTCTATCTCCAGGGTTGTGGTTTCTATATCTCTCTGTGATTTGTTTATTGTTTCCATTTCCATTTTTAGATCTTGGATAGTTTTTTTCATTTCTTTTGCCTGTTTGATTGTGTTTTCCTGTAATTCTTTAAGGGAATTTGGTGTTTCCTCTTTAAGGGCTTCTACCTGTTTACCTATGTTCTCTTGTATTTATTTAAGGGAGTTATTTATGTCCTTCTTAAAGTCCTCTATCATCATCATGAGAAGTGATTTTAGATCCAAATATTGCTTTTCTGGTGTGATGGTGTATCCAGGACATGCTACGGTGGGAGAATTGGGTTCTGATGATGCCAAGTCACCTTGGTTTGTGTTACTTATGTTCTTATGCTTGCCACCTACCATCTGGTTATCTCTAGTGCTACCTACCCTTGCTATATCTGACTGGAGCCTGTCCTTCCTTTGATCTTGGCTGTGTCAGAACTCCTCAGAGATCAGCTGCCTCTGTGATCCTGTGATACTGTGATCCTGTGATACTGAGATCCTGGGTGTGTCAGAGCTCCTGGGATTCAATCTGCTTCTGGTACCCTGAGATCCTGGTGTGAAAATGCTCCTGTGATCGTATGATCCTGGGATCCTGGGCGTGTTATAAGGTCTTGGAGTGAAGCTTCCTCTGTGTGTTGTGGGACTGGCTGCAGAGTTCATGCCCATGTCTGCTCAGGGCACGGGCCTAGACTGGAAGGAATCCACGCCCTTGATCTGGCGGAATTTCTGTGTGCCTGGGTCCTGCTGTTTCCAGTTACTCCTGATGTTGGGTCACATGTTATGTCCTCATCTCTGATCCTATGATCCCTGGTGGTGGTGTTAGACCACCTGGGAGTGGAGCTTCCTCTGGGTGTTGTGGGCCTGGCTTCGGAGTTCATGCCCTATGTCTATCTGCTCAGAGCACTGACCCAGACCAGAAGGACAAGCATATTTCTTTTAAGAAATGGAAAATATCATTGAAATTTAGACCCAGGTTTAAATTAAAATCAAAAAATGAGAAGGAAGAAAGAGAGAAAAATGTAACATTAATTAATTTGCTGAGGGCTTGTTCCAGGAATTTTATTTTTCAGAACATGCTTGAATTCAAAATCATGAACTAAGCAGAATGTGTTTATATATATTTGCATTAATACATTATGTGTGTGTGTGTATGTAAAAATAATAAAGAAAATTATGTCATCAATTTAAATGGAGTGAGGGGAACGCGATATGGGAGAGGCTGGAGAGAACAATAGGAAGTGTGGAAATGATGTAATTATATTTCACTTTAATATATACTTTTCAAAAACTGAAAAAATATTTTGACAGGAGGAGCAAAATTTGGGGAAGAAGCTTAAGGATTTTTTTCCTTATTTCACTAGCAAATCAAAACAAAATTTCTTGTTTAGGAAATCTCAACACCATCTTTTTAGCTTTTATCAGCAGTGGTAATAGCGTATATGGAATGAGAAAACTAAAAATGTACAGTATAACCTCTCCTTACTCATAAAATGTTCCAGTCCTTTAAGTAAGCATTAGTGATGCTTCTAGAGATCAGGGATTCTTGTTGCCGGTGGCTTTAATTAGTGTAAAATACTATCCGTAGATTACTCTCCAGCTGTAGGTCAGAAAATCATTTGTTTCTCTGAATTGATAAAATATATCCTATTAATATTTTAGACCAATTATTTTCATTTTATTGTGCTTCTGAAAGTGAATTTCAGCAGTTTTTAAGGGAAAGATAAAATACCACTATCCGTTATGATGTCAGTGCTGTGCTCTGAGGCACTCTCTCTAAGTAGCTTTTATTTATTCTGGTATTTAATAGTCACATATACAAACTTTATATGAAGTTTTACTATAGTTAATATTACAGATAGGAAGTTTGAGAAATGTCCTCCATCTGAAAGGCTTGTGATGGTGTCTCTAAGGAATGGTTCATAGCACAAAACTCTGTTTACTGCATAAACCTGATTAGCATTTTGCTCCTTACAGAAGTGGTAGTTTAACAATGCTGACTTCACTATAACCACTGGGACCTCTTAGTAGTTCAAGGGAAAACTTTGTAATATTAAAATTACATCTGTCAATGACTGGATAGTATAACTGGGTGTTTTGTAAATTGTACCTGGATTCATGCTGAGGTAGAAGAAATAACCTGGTGTTCCACTGATTTCTACTGCCCACATCAAAGACTGAGCCACTGCAACCCTTTTAACATGAAGAGTCTCTGAGTGAGGCATAAGCACATATTAGGAAAGAAACAGAAAATACATGTCCAACTTTCCAATTATTAGGAGCCCTATACTACTTATAAGCATTACTCCATATCAAATATGTAAAATAGAAAAATAAAATAGAGATTTACCTCAGAATTTTCCTTTTGAAATTATTAGATATTCACAGAAATATTTGCTAGAGTGCTACCTTTTATCTCAGTTTCTTTAACTTCAACTTATAGTTTATAGTACATAATTAAAAACCACTTTCAGGTTTGTTTTAAAAGAAATCACCCTAACATAAGCTCTGTGTCAGTCAAATTCAACAATTCTTCGGATCACCTATTGAGGCTTGTAAAAGGCTTGTGCATTTATTAAACAGTTAACTCACACATTTGTATACCATGAATTTAGGCAGCTGTGTAGCTGTTTATACTCCTGTACTGAATTCCTGAGAGAACAAGAGTGTTCCTGTTGCCATCCCTTAAACTGCTGCAGGCCCTTAGGGATTCAAAGCAATGAAGCGAGAAATTAAGTTGAGCTATGGCAAGCAGTCCTGACAACCTCAGCAGTAAACTGTTTGGTGCTAATCATCAGACATGGCCTTTGAGAATTTTGGGTCCTAACTGCTCATTTTGATGGCTCTGTTAACCTAAAAGTGTCTGTCAATCAGTCTATGTCCATAAATTTGTGAAGGGAAAAAGTAGAGAAAAAGAACACTCAGCATTTAATTCTACATTGTTTGTATTGCCTAGTACGCTAGCAAGGATTGAATTCTATCTCATCCACCTAGATAGAAATCAAGAAAGATGAACATGCAAAAGTGAAGTATTAACTTTAAGAACATTCTGGGATGGGTGATCAAATATATGAATTGTAAAAAGCCTTGTGCATCCATCTATAAGGGAGAACTCTTTATTTTTTGTATGGAATTATTCATTTGGCTTAGTTGAAAATAAATACAAGATAAATTCTTTGGTAGTCTTTGATATGCAATAGAATATAAATAGGATTTCTTACTATGTGGAGCATGTAGTTCAATGAGGTAATCTGACATGCTTAAAAACCAATAAATGTTGCATTAGGGAAAATAAATAATCAAAAGTAAATGTTGATGTGCAGTTATGAAAGATGATTTAGTATCTTATGGCTTGAACTCAACAAAATCTATACATTCACAACTGTTTCTATGTTGGAGGTGGTAAATGTACATCTGCATGATATTCCTAATAATATTGTAATTGTTATATAAATTCAGAAGTAACATCCTGTCAAAAAATTTTAAAAGAATAGGTACTAAAAATAATCTCGATTTATTATTGTTTAAAAACAAGTTGTTTATTATCATAAATAAGAACACAACTAAAAACAAAAAGATAGATCAAGCATGGGAATATAGGTATATTTTTCCAGCATTTGGGAGGGTAAGACAGAAGCTCCTTGATTTCTAGAAAGTATCACCCCACCTGGCTACAAAGTATAACCCCACCTCTCACCCCTCCCTACATGCAAACAAGATAAAGGCAAATGGAAAATTGTTCCTCTGCTCAAATCTTTTCTTAGAATATGTTCAGAGTGAACTAAAATTTATTACAGAAGGCCACATAACTGACAGCTTTACTAAGAATAATTTACATTTAGATTTTGGACAGATGTTTGCACAGTGGTTATCAGGAGGGATCTGTTCATTGTGTATTTCACATGAAAAAAAAAAGTAAAAATGAAAGGAACAAATGTGATATTTGTGGCTGTAATTCTGATATCTAATCATATGCATACCTGCCAATTCTTATTAGCATCTTGACATTTTATTGCTATAAAGTGTTCATGAAGTCTTCTCATGAACGATGGTGCATTCTTAGAGCTGAGACTTTTATTGTGAGCATCCATTATATGTTTGGTCCTTTGCTCCTTTTATCAACAAAGCCTTCAGTCAAGTAAGTCAGTTGTTGGTGAGAACACGAATTATAGATTAGGCTCTGAGAGGTTAACAGTTTCCTATTTGTGATACAATTGAAAAGCCAGAGAAAACGCAGAGGATAAATGTGTGTAAAACTCTTTCATATTAACTTCTATACCAGATAACTCTGACATGTCAAGTTCTTTCTATTTAGACATTACTCAATAGAAGTGCAATAGATTCTTATTACCACAATGTACTTCTTCTGTTGTTCAACAGAACCTGTTAACCTTTCAATTGGTACAAAATTAAATACTTAGCCCAGAAACCTATAACTAGAAAAAAGAAAAACTGTTATTTTCTGTAGTAAGATTCGTCTAAAGGTTGAATATACCCAGTTATTCCTCTCAGACATATGAGGTGATAAGATATGGAAAATGTCACCATGATATTTTGCCTGTGTTTCAAATTTTTGGAAAACCACAAACTTAGTCTTAATAAATACTTTGAACACACAATAATGGATTTATAACAAGATACTCTTTTCCAAAAAAAGTCATTCATATAATCCCCAGGATATGTCAATTTCTCAACCATTTGTGTTAATGTTAAACTTGAATACCACAAATTAATGTATCCAAGAATAATCTAGCACACTTACTCTTTCTTACATGTTAAAGTAATGGTTCTCAACCTTTACAAGGCAGTGACCATTTAAAATAGCTCATTGTGTTGTGTTGATCTCCAATCATAATTTTTTTACTACTTCATAAATAATTTTGCTACTGTTATGAACCATAATGTAAATATTTTTGAAGATAGAGGTTTGCCATAAAGATTGTGACCTGCAGATTGAGAACCACTGTTTTAGAATAAAAGAAACACAAATCAAACCCAGCCAAACCAAACCGAATCAAGTTCCGGAAAGTGATACCAAAATGTACATATTTCAAAAATAGAAGAATGTAATCCATATGTCCATGGCTCAAAATTAGACAGTTACAATCTTCATAAAGTGATAAGAAGTAGCTGTGATACAGTCTGACTGTATGAATCTGGTCCAGTGGGATTACAGAGGGAAGAGGGGAAGAAGTTCAAACTGCAAATGTTTAAGGACCTTTCAAGAGAAATGTCTCCTTCAGATTTGGAGATTTGCATGAATACCCATTTCTCGAGTAACATTATTAAGAATGAGGCAGTAGATAGGGGTCAGTTGATCTCAGTGACTTCTGTAGGTATAGCATGCTTGAGTGTTATGCCGGGAAGTTTTAATTTGCTAAAATGTGTTTACATTTAAGTACCAGGACATCCAGATCAATTTTAATTCAGGAAAAAAAAAATGATGACCATGTCTCCTCACTTTACTTAACAGCAAGGGAAAGTTTCCTGGAGTTGAGTCATACATAGAGACTATTTCCAGAGCACCTAATAAATATTATGTTTATTGTAAGACAGCATAACTTAAAACATCTAACGTCAGAACTATTTAATTGCTGCAAGCTGAAAATAGGAGATACATTAGATTTTTTTATAAACTGAGCTTTATTTCTCCTCATTGTTTTGTAAAAGAAATAACCCAGGACAAACAATATTCACACATGGAGGCCTTGGGGTAAAGAGACACACAGTTCCAACCTTAGTTATGGATCTACGGACAATTGACAGCTGCTGGAAAAGGGGGGTTGGTTTTCTTAGACCCTGTGACTCCTGGTAGGCTGGCTGCTCTCCAGGGCATTGATCCCAACATCAAGAGTATTGGGACAAAACTATTAGGCTTGTTGAGTTTAAGGGAATGAAGAGAGAGAGAGAGAGAGAGAGAGAGAGAGAGAGAGAGAGAGAGCAAGAGACTGACTGTGAAGTTGTCATTATAGTGTTGAAGATAGTCGAGTGATATTTGAGATGGACTGTGAAGAATTTGGTACCCTATGCAAGGAATGTTCTCAATGAAATACCACTCGGCAGATGGGTGTCAAAATCAAACTGGTAACAATTAAGTGAACTGATCCTTGGAAAAACAATGGAATTCCAATGCAACTGAGGAATGCTGAGACAAGTATTAAGAATACAATAAATTTTCTCCTGGAAATTAGAGAAGTCTATGTTTTATTGCATATTTGTATGACTAATTTCCATCTAAAATTTTCATTTAAATTTTTTCCAGACTATATATTTTGATCATAGTCTAGGACTGAAACCTCCCATGCCCACCCTACTTCCCTACCTACTCAAATATGTTTCTCTCTCTCTCTCTGTCAGAAAAATAATAAAAAGAACATGTTTTCTTGGGGTCAGCCTTAGCCACTATCTTCAGCTCTTAGGATCTTTCTATGTCCTTTTTATTCAGAGCATTGAGTGAAGGAGTTTGAGAAGAACATCCAATTTAGGGATGAGTACTTTCTAATTGTATGCATATTCTTCAGTTGTGGATCGTTAAGTTAATTGTTGTCTACCGTGAGAAAAGGCATCTTTGGTGATGATTGAACAATTATTTGCTCTATAGGTACAGCAATATGTCACTGGGAATAATTTTATTGCTATGTCCCTTTAGCAGAAAAAGAGTAATAAGATTTGCCCTATGTTCATTACCTATCTAGTCTCAGGTTCTTGGACCTTGAGTGTACCTTAAATCCAATTTTTAAAAAGATAGCTGGTTACTATGATAGCATGTGTGCCACTTGATGACAAGTTTCTGCTGTAGGCTTCAGGGTTTGTAACTGAGTGATATTGATAGTTACCTTTCACCTCTGCTAGTGTGCAGAATATTTTCTAGTACTACACACGTTAGTCAGTGTGGGTGAAGTTTCTAGTTGATCACTAGCTCATCCCTATGATATAAGTAAAGTTTTTCTTATTATGATATGGAAAGTAGTCAACAACCTTGGCAATAACATGTTTTGCAACTCAGTGGACTAGAAAACACTCATCCCAAGTAAGGCAACTCAGACTTAAAAGAGACATATATGTTTTCTCTTAGGATGCTAGATTTTAAGCTTTAAATATGTGTATTTTCATCTAAATAATCACAAAGGTTAGGTAGCTAGTTAGCTGGCAGGAAGAAGGAGATCTGTCAAATAAGGGATATGGTATGAGATGGTATGATACAGTATAGTGTAGTACAGTACAGTACAGTGCAGTATGTAGTGTAATAAGGGATAAAGGTGAATCAAGAATAGTGCTAGGGAGACAAGACAGCAAAGTAAATGAGGAAATATGAGGAGGGACAGCTACTACTAAGAACCTTTGAAAGCCTTGTTAATACTATAGAAACTTATAATGTAGAAGCCTCCTAAAATATATACATATCCAGAAGAAATAGAGTCTCATAATGGGAGAGACCATGCCACAATTTGATATCTTATTCCATCAAACAAACCCTTCTGTGATAGGAACAGGATATACCTTGCTGAGTAGTTGCCCAAAGGAGTCTTTTAGACATTCCCCTAAAAGTCACAGGCTGTTGTCAAGATTATTGGTATAACTTTCATTTCTAACAAATCCTCACATGTATTGTAGGCATAGTTTAAGAAAATTTTAGAGACTGGGTATATTTAAATTACAGAAATTTATTTTTCCATGATTCTTTATGCTGGAAATGTAAACTGAAAGTTTCATCAGGATTTGCTCTATCTGGGTTCTTAGTCAGATGGCCACCTCCTTGGAATGAGACAACACTGCATTTTGTCTGTCTGTCTATCTATCTATCTGTCTATCTATCTATCTATCTATCTATCTATCTATCTATCTATCTGATATTTCCAATTGATTTTATATAACGATGTAATGTTTGAATCACTTTTGTTTAGGAATGAAACCAACTCTCACTCTGAGTCATTCCCTTAAAAATTTATATAAGCAGAATAACAGTCCATAATACTAGGAGTTAAGTCTTCAACACATGGGTTTGAGAGGATACATTTCAACATGTTACATAGATACTGCCTCTCGTGCACCACATATTGAGAACCTTCAATGTATATTTTTAAAGTAAAGCTAAAATTTTGCTACACAATAATGAGAGTGAGTAGGGTAATTCATGAACAATACCAGTGAAAAGTCAAAATGAGTTTTGGTTAGAAATGTTCCCAAGATGAATGGGGTGAGTTGGTATCAGAAAACCAGGAATTTCTCTCACTTTTCACAGACTTTGAATTAATTGAGTGAGTATCCCCTAGAAGCACTGTTTACTGGAAACTAGGCACTTTAAAGTAATGTCATCTTTGCTAGACAATTTCTTCATCTACCTGCTTTCTGAAGTCTAAGAGAAATGTGTGATTATTGGACAGAACACTTTCTAGGATTATGGAAGGGCTTGATTCAGAAGGATTATAGTTATTAAAGTTATTTATTCCATGAAGTATTTCAGGATAATTGGGCAGGAGCTTCAAGTACCTTTGTTAATTACTAATATAATCCATTTTTATACTAGTCATTTCTTTACTGGTCATGCTTTGAAGTTGTGAGTCATTAAGTATTCTCAATGACTGCAGGAGTCTTCAGTTCAACATTCTGCCATGTTGTACTCGCTTAGGGTTCTAGTTTTGTAAACTCCAATAAAATCAGTATAAATACAGCTATTGGTCTCTTGTTTTACTATATGGTTAAAGAAGAAAGAGGAGAGATTCCTGTGTCGATTTACATACTATGCTTTATTTAATCCAACATGTATTAGATCAAAGGAGAATTCTCTGGATACCTACCTTCTCATTTCCCTAATGGCTATAATAGATATTACTATACCTGAATATAAGTCAGAGCTTGGAACATAATTCTTGATCAATGAGGCCTAAGAAGAGATAGGCATTTCATAAGATGGATTTGTGAAACTCTTTTAAATCTTAAGAAATTGTGAGAATTAATTTACTCTGTGAAATGTTCTGAACTGAATGAATGTCTACATGGACACATGTGTGTATGTTTGTCCACATAAGTCTAGGAGGAAAGAGACTAAATATTACCCAAATTGGCATGTTGAGACATATTATTAGCTCTTCCTTCTTTTTTAAGTCCATAGCCAAAGAATCACCCAAAGCTAAAATTTAAACTTCTAGTAGATTTTTATCCCATAATTATTTGTCCTGTTAGCAGATAATGTTTATTTCAAACTTTTAGCTTTGTTCTTTTAATTATAGGGCCACATACAATCCCCAATTTAACCCATCAATGCACACCAGGGAGTTACTTATTACGTAATCTTTGAAGAAAACTTTATAAATATTTTCTCTAGGAAGTTAAAGTTGTTATAATTTTTTAATTTTGATATTAATTTCTTTTCCAAAACACTGAGTTTGCCTCTTATTACCTTAACACTTAAATTTCAACTAATTATGATCTCTGACCTATTATTTATAGGTGCTCATTTTCTTAGGTATCATATATTTTGCCCCTCTATTCATTATACATTTTAGAAATCTTAAATAATTTTAATATCTGAGGACTAATTACTCTTTCCCAGGTCACTGATTCATCATGTTTTAAAATGTGATTCATTATTTAACCAGCCTGAAAAAATTACTAATTGAATATCAATGATCAGTTCAGTTACTGAGTCATTTCTGAAGTTTTCTTATATTCCAATTGTATTGCTTATTTTTTGTTGTTGCTGCTGTGATAATATACCCTGACAGAAATAACTTAAAGGACGAGGGGCTCGTTTAGGCTTGGAGAGTTCAAGAAGACAGTCCATTATGGTATGCAAAATACTATTGCAGGACCTTAAGATGGGTGGTCACTGTATCTGCCACAGATAATTGTAATGTATATTAGTTATATTAAATTAGAATCTAATCCTATAACATCATTAATTTATTATTTTTAGTGCTCTATCCTTATTTTAATTTTTAAAGTTATATCTTTTTCTTGTGAGATCATAATATTATTACATCATTTTCCTTTTTCTTTTCTACTTCCAAGTCCTCCTTACTCTCTTTCAATTTCATTCTGCACTTATTCATTAACTCTTGGTACATACATACTAAGTATTGTCTGTTCACTCTGTATAAAGCTACATATATATATATATATATATATATATATATATATATATATATATGTTTTCAGGTATGACCATTTGGAATTAGATAACCAAGTGATGAATTCTTCCCTGGAAAAGAACATTTCTCCTACTCTCACTATTCCTTAGTTGCTTATACTTCTTTATTTAGAGTAGAGGTTTTGTAGTCTTTCCTCATTCAGTGTGGTGTGTCTATTAATGTTATCTATGTTAGTTTGAGTAAGAATGAGTCATATAGGTTCCTATATTTTAATGCTTAGTCATCAGGAAGTGGCATTAGTTGAAAGGGATTAGAAGGTGTGGCCTTTTTTGGACTAGGTGTGGGTCTTTTTGGAGAAAGTGTGTCCCTGAGGTAGGCTTTGAGTTTTAAAACACCAAAACCAGAATCATTGCTTCTCTCTTCCTGCTTCCTGTAGATCTGGATGTAGAATTCTCAGCTGCTTCTATAGCACCGTGTCTGTCTGCATGCTGCTATGTTCCTTGCCATGATGTCAGTGGATTAAAACTCTGAAACTGTAAATAAGCCCGGATTAAATGTTTTCCTTTGTAAGAGCACCATTGCATGGTGCCTTTATACAGCAGGAGAACACTAATTAAGATATTGTCCTTTGTGTGTTTATGTTAGGCTGTCATGTTGATGACACTTTGAGACGATGGCTTCTGCCATTGCTAGCAGACACAGTCTCACAATAGTTTCCCAATCTTTTGACAATTATAATGTCCCTCTTCTGTAACAAAGCTTTATGAACAGGCATTGTGTTGTAGACGTTTAGATTAGATCTGGGCTCTATATTCTGCATTTTGATTGGTTGTGGTTTTCAGTGATGGTTCTTGTCAGCTGTAAAGGGAAATTTCCTTAATGAACAAGAACTATACCTATTTGTGGTTATAAGAGTAAATATTTAGATTATAGTTAGGGATCATGCTGGTTTAGGTAAGCGGTAGCTGTAGTTTTTTCTCAGATAGATGTCTTCACTTGCCCTATGCCATTCCTAGGTTTCTAGTTCCGGGAATGTTTTTCCTTTTGTTAACTGGTCTTAACTCCAAATAAAGAGCTGTTGCTCACCACAAAATTATGCATTCCACCACCTGTACCCTGGGTACTGTTGTGTTGTGATGGTCATTGCTATAGTTCATAGGTGTTATAGCTGGGTAGGACTTTTGGTTTCTTCCCTCCTTTAGAAACTTGCATGGTTCCCTCTGGCACCATGAAGTTAGTCCTCAGGGCCTCGAAGCCCTGTATTGAAGTTCATGGTTTCAGAATCTGATACGTGTGTATAATGTGTTTTATTGAAACCTCCCCTCCCACTTCTCCCCTATCTCTCCCACCACTTTCCATTCCACCCTAATTACATCCCTGTGGTCTTTGTCTTTATTTAAAGACCAGGATTAGATTTTGTCAACTTTTATTCATTACTTTGTGTAACTGTGTTTTCAAAGGATGCCAAGGATATGAAGTGTAATGAGTGAAGAGGTAAAAGGGGTGGGCCATGCAGACTGACTTTCATCTAGCACATTGAGAACTGAAGGGAAATGTATTTTTAAAACTGTCCTCAAATTTAGAAAGAAAACCAAACCAAAACAAAACCTTGAACCTGGAGGAATGCAGGCATGGGTCTGAATAAGAAGCACATATGTTCTCCAAATATGAGCCAACTCTGAGTCTGGATGGCTGTGTAGACAGTGTCTGTGTTTCTTCTCTGTTTATTCTGAATCTGTCTGCATCCTTTGAAATGAAAGGAAAAAAGCAACACAGTATGTCCAACTTAACAAATTTATTTTCTGAATTTGAGCTTATTCTGAAGTTTTTGAAAAAAATAAGCTGGTTGTATATTCATGTTATTTTTACATTAGCCGTATTACTGGAAGCAAACCTGTAAAATTCTAACACAAAGTTTAACACCATTATATTATTTTCTTCTAGAATGTTCATTTTGATGAAATTACTTTTTTTATGATTTTCTACTATGATATTCTGAAGAACAGTAAGAAAGGAAGAAGGCTTACACAAGATATTAGCTCAATAAACTTTTAAAGCTATTTTGTTTATATGTAAGGTAGTTAAAAATTCTTATTGAAATGGATTAGAATTTGTTTGATGGACATATATTTTGAAAAAATAGCATGCCATATATTATATATATTAAAAAGGATATCATTACAATGGAAAGAAACATTAAACATGATTAATGGAGAATAAAATTTTTACTCTACAAACAAAAAGCAAGATGACACATAGATACAAGATTAGTCATTCAAGCTAAAAAAGTACAAAAGAATAAAAATATTTTATGCAACATATTCAAGTTTATGGAATGAGATTTATTTTTCTATTAACAAACTGAAGCATAATTTCTTCTGGAAGATCATAAGAAACAATTACACATTGTATTCCCATATTTAAACAACAGAGCTAAGGGGATGACTCAGTGAGCAAAGTGCTTACTGCAGGAGCGTGAAGGCTTAAGTTTAGACTCCCAGCATCCTTGTAAAATCCAAGCAGTGTGTCTCCTATCTATAAATAACCCTATCAGTGGTGAGGGTAGCAGATCCAGAGCTTGCTAGCTAGTCAGGTGGGTCACAAAGCCATTTATAGGTTCAGTGGGAGAGCCTAAAGTGGGAAGCTATGGGAGGAGATGAGGAAGGGGAAACCATGTATCAGAGTATATTTTATGAAAATATCTATGTTCAATTTTAGAAAAAGCTGATGAATGATAGAAGAAGACATCAGACATTGACTTCTGATTTCCATATGAACACATACACACTAAATGTAAATGTACAGTCTGGATTAGATAATTATTAAGTGGAGCAGAAATTATTGTTCCTTAACAAACCTTGTAAGTGTTATTTAAAAATTGAAATTCAAAACTTCTGAATTTGTTTCCCATATTTATTATTTTATGTATATATCCAATAATCATTGATTGTGTTTTGATATGGTATGGTGTATATTATGCAAAATGCTTCAGAAGCTAAAATCCCAAGTAATAGAGGCTGTACAAGAAATGTGAATGAGTGAGGAGGGCCTGTGTAACCTTAGACTCCCTGAAGTCTTCATGTAGCCCAAGAATGTTTATGGGTTCAATTTTTCTGTAACTATAGTTTTATTGGCAAATCCATATCTGAATTTTTATTTGAAATATTTTGATTTTTAAATTCCCAACTAATTTGCTAAAAATAAGAAGTGCAGACCAAGTGTGTCCAGGCTTTATATAGATTGCACAATTAAAGCTCATCCAATTTTGGAAGATTAAGTATGAGTGTACACACTATTAACTAAACTTTACTTTTTGTTTAGATATTTCTTAATCTTAGAATGTCTTCATAGTGTATCTCCTGGTGATACTAAAGACAGGTACACAGTTTTCTATTATCTGTTCTTATTTGATGATACACAGGCTTTCTCTCAGTGTACTAGAAATGCCTCCTTCTGTGCTGTTTCAACCCACAATATAACACTAAAGTTATTTGTCTAGAACTACAGGTAACTTATAAACTCTAAAATCTTTAGTAACTTGTTGCTTCTGGAATTAATTAAAATCTCTGTGGGAGAACATAGAAGGTCTTAAAGTGACTTGTTTCCAGTTTATTTTTTAAAGTGTTTTTGTGATCCTTCCAAACACACTTGACACATGGATTTTTCTGGTTTTGTTTGTTTGTTTGTTCATTTATTTGTTTTTTCAGACTCAGAGTAACAATCTGTTTTCTTTTCTCACGGGATTTTTTTTTTTTTAAAGAATTTTCATCTGTCTCATTCTGAGTCATTTCTGTGAGGTGCCATTTAGGAAAGTCTAAGGCTACCAGGTTCCTTTCCTGGAGATGGGCCACCATTTTGCATAGATTAAGATGAGTGAGCTCTGAGGCAAGGTCCCGACAAGACTTCATCTCAGCATTACTTCTTGCAGCTGAATATGCTTTTTCTGTCATTATTAAGTTAATATAACAATCCCTGGGCATTAGCCCACTCTTTTGAGCTGATATCCTGCTGGTCAACCTAAAGATGAACTTTCATGAATTAATGTTGTTTAAATGAATTAATGATTTTATAGAATTCCTGGTTTGATTCAAATAATCTTAGAAAGTTTGAAGAGCTGGTCTTAGTTATTTGGATAGAAAGATGTAATAAAGTTAGAATCAAGAATAGAATGTGCCTGCTCCTAATAATATTAAGTAAAGGCTGCATTATAAGAAATGCAATGAGCTTTTTATAATTACACTAAAAAGTGGAGAAATAGGTTTGAGACAAATTTGTACTCAAGGAAAAGGATTCAAGCCTCAAGATGAAGCCGCAGGTGTGCACTGTGATAAGGCAAGGAAGGCCATGTGAAACTCTTGCTTTGGATTTATAACAAGCATACTAGAATGAAACACTGCTTTGAACATCCTTTTGTAACTCCCATTTTGTGTGACATTTATCTATGAGGTAATTTTCTAAAGAACTTTCATCTTAAGAAGGTAGAAAAGGCCAGATAAAAGAAGTAAAGATGGTGTGGTAGCTTGGGGAGCTTTCTCTCATCCATCCATCCATTCATCTATCCATCCATCCTGTTTGTTTATATGTATATATGTAGATATATGTGTATGTATGTATGTAAGAATGCATAAATACTTGTGGAGTTCATTAAGACAGACATTTGGTCCTGGCCAGAGTGTGAATGTATGAATGTATATGTGTCTGTGCATATTTGCCCCAAGGGTCTAGGCTAATTGACACTGTTGGCCTTCCTGTAGAGTTTCTCTCCACTTCAGGGCCCACAGTCCTTCCTCTATCCTTCCATAAGAGTCCTTAAGCTCTATCCACTATTCAGCTGTGAGTCTCTGTATCTGTCTGAGTCAGCTGCTGGAAGGAGCCTCTCAGAGGACATGAGACATGCTACTGTCTACAAGCATAACAGAGTATCATTAATGGTGTTAAAGATTCCTGTTTGACCATGGGATGGGTCAAAAATTGTCCAGTTATTGGTTGGCCATTCCCTCAGTCTCTACTCCAACTTCCTTGCCTGCATTTACTGTAGACAAGATAAATTTGCGGTTGAAAGTGTTGTTGGTGGGTTGGTGTCTTTATTGCTCTACTGACTATAGGAGATGGCCTCTTTAGATTCCATATCCCCAAAGTAGTAAGTCACAGATAAAGTCAACCCCATTGATTCTTGTGCACATCCCTTATTCCAGGTCTCTGTCTAGTCCTGGAGATGTCCCACCCACCTCCTCAACAATTTGTTGAGCTACTTATGACACTGTGTTCCACTTCAACCCATTCCAGGCCGGACAGACTCTGGGGCACATTCATTTCTTCTCTCTGTCTCTGTCTCTATCTATCTTTCTCTTTCTCTTTAGAAATTTGAAATATCTTCTTTGGAACCTTCAACAGGACTGATTTTCTCTACTTATAATCTCACAGATCACATGTACATTTTCTCATAACAGTCAGCTGATTTTCTGCATTTCAGTACTCCTGATTGAAATATCATCACCTGGAAACAAGGTCCTTGCTTTATTCATCTCTGTAAAGTATCTAGTCCTTGATTGGCCTATCAGCAAATAGTTAGCATTGTTTTTTAACCTTCTCTAGCAGTAAATTACAATCTATCATTAAAGTGTCCTACAATTATAATATGAACTTTTAAATCAACTCTATATGTATAAAGATTTTAATTACAGATCATTTTCATATTTCATTAGCATGCCAAGTATTTTTCTAATGAATAATTACCAAAAAGGCTTTATTTTATAATCCTCCCAATCAAGGGCAAAGAGATTATCTACCATTAATTAAAATATAGCTTTGACTAATCCTTAAAATTAATGACAGGTATATTGACATAATTAATATGCAAGTATTTCAAATACTAAACTAGATATTATTTCTATCTGCCAAGAAAATGGTTGCATCAAGAATGTAAATTTTTCTAAAATACCTAAACTACATCTTTATAAATGTACATAAATTGTATTACACTCACAGGATTCACATACTACAGATGGCAGTTTAAAAAGACAAGGTTGATTGGTCCAAGAATTAACAGAATGAAATTCTCTTGAAGAATTGTGGAAGAAATATCACATAGAATTATTATTATGACACTGAATCACCAACCTGGCAGCATACACCAGCTGATATGAGGCCCCCAACACATTTCCATCAGAGGACTGCCTGGTCTGGCCTCAGTGAGAGAAGATGCACCTAACCCTCAAGAGACTTGAGGCCCCAAGGAGTGGGGAGGCCTGGTAGGGTAGGGGTGGGGGGTGAGATATGGGGGGTGGGGACATCCTCTTGGAGATGGGGGAGGAAGAATGGAATGAAGAACTGTTGGAGAGCAAACCAGGAGGGGGATAATGACTGGATTGTAAAAATTGGTTAAAGATTATCAAAAAATTATTTTTCAAAAACCCAAACAAAAATGACAATATTCTTAAGAAATTTATATTTCCTTTTTAAAATCTGAAAGAAAATATTTTTATTTTAATTATTTACATTCCACAAGTTGCCCCCTTCCTGGTTCCCCTCCCAGAGTTCATTATCCCCTCCCCCCTCAGCTCCTTCAATCCTTTCCCTAAATTCCATATGGGTTCCAGATATTTTGGGTCTGGGAGATTACTCAGTGGGAAAAGGCTTACATTGCAAATGTGAGGGATTAAATATGGATGCCCAGAAAGCATGCACAACTGCCTCAATACCATCTAACTGATACACTAGCACTCTTATCATGGCAAGGTGTGAGCTAGAAAAAGACAACACAGCATTCGAGGAGCAACACCCAAGGGTGCCCTCTGACCTCCACACATGTACAGTGGCAATCCCACTAACGTCTTCACAAAGAGGAGCACATACATATCATGGTGTGTACATATATTCATATGCACATACATGTAAAGGAAATGTGTTTAATGAGCTATTTTATGCACATAGTGAATGCTGAGTTCTTTTCTGGAAACTCTCATGAGGGCTAAAAAAAATCCTTCACGTGTACTGACTGTGTGCTAGTTCTATGGAGTAATGACCAAAGCATTTGTAATATTTCAGACTGTAATTCTATAGCTGCCATTTGTGGGCAGGTATGGTAGGATTTTACCACAGTCTTAGTGTTATTAATTCCATTACCCGAGAGGGTAAGCATAAGTGTCTCATACACTAGGTTTTCTTACTTCTACATATATATTCATTTTCAAATCCCCTTTCCTCTACCTTTACTTTCATCATAGTGAGTATAACCAATGTCTTGATCATTAAGATGCTCATTTCCCTCCTAGCTTATGTGGTTTTTGCTTATATGCTTGTGAAGAGTCATATAGAGGAATGCATCGATGGCATTTCTAGTCACCTACCACTCGTTCTCAAGACAAAATTTTGAGTGATGTTGAGGGAATTGCCTCTACCAAGGTCATTTACAGCTACAACTTAGAACTTTGAAGATCCCAATATGCCAAGAAGAGAGGTCAGGTTTACCTGGCCTTGACAGACGTTAGGCAAACATTTGAGTTATTAACTTCAGCAATGTATCATTCTGTAGAAACAGAGAAAAGAGAGCAATTTCAGGAGATGGCCGTGAACACTTTCAGGAAGTATTGCTTCTCTTCAGGGCTTTCAGCATCTCAAGTTAATTCACACATTTTAATTTAAACCCCTAAAGGATTGTATTTCTCCATGCATTAAACCACAGGAAAACCCTGAAAATACTGATTTAAATCCAGCATATAAAGGTAAATCTTTAAATATATAATGAAGCAAGAAAACTCAGCTATTCTGTTTCACTTAAAATATAGTAAAATGCTTCTAAATCAATACCTTTAGTGCTTCAAACAATCAAAAATTTAATATGCTCCCTTATTAGCTTTTTCTCCTCTTTTCTGTAACAACAAAGAAATCTAACAAAAGCCAGGTAGAAGCAAATAGGAGGTAGAAGATTGAAGATAAACTAAAAGTGGAGAGGTAGATTCTTGAATGTGGGAAGGCTTAAGCAAAGTAGAACGTGTGAAGTCAAGGGGTAGTGTAACTTTTCCAGACTTGAGCAGGCTAAGCAGACCTTGAACATTTGCCAACAGGTCTTATCAACCTGGACAGAGACATCTGCCTTGGCTGCAGTTGCAAGTTCCCCTGGGAATTTAGCGTTTTGGCTACCTGCTCTGACCTTGCTCGACAACATACTCCAGCTGAACAAGGAGATGAGTTTTGTGGGTTTTCCCTTTATATACTCAAAGCTTATTATTAAGCTTGGAGCCTTGATCAAAACCTTGTCTTGGCTTCATGCTTCTCTTGCCCCCTACCCTTTCATTTCCAGCCCTCCTTTCCAACTGTAGGCCGCTAGGTGTCCACAGGTGGCGCCCAGATGAGGGACCTGAAAACAGGAGTGGGGTGGGGTGGGACCCACTGAGAAACACTGTCTTGGGTGGAGCTCCACAGAAAACGGAAAAAGTAACAGTATCCTGCATGGTAAGCAACAAACAGCATTAATGCTAATACTAGTTATAAAGTTTATCTTTTGGAGGCTGTGTTGCAGGTGCAACTCAGTGGGATACTAGCTAGTCTGAAGAGGTATTGGCCCGACACTGACTTCACCTAGGGGTGACAGCGCAATGGGGCAGGCGAATATTAAACAGGCCTTTGTCCACAGCCTGAAAGAGCTGCTTCAGGTGAAAGGAGCAGGGTTTTAAAAAACAAACAAACAAACAAACAAACAAAACAGATGTTAGAAAAATTCTTAGCTCAAGTAGATTTATGTTGCCCTTAATTCCCAGAAGTAAATATACAAATGAAAATGGTAAATATACAAATGAAAGAATTAATTAGACAAGTTGAGGAGGAATTGGGGAACTTAGAAAAATGGAGCACTGGGGAGCAACTCTCAGTAGCTGCCACTGTGCCTCCTCTCCCCCGTCTCTGGGGGCGGGGGTGGGGGAGGGAGAGAGAGAGAGAGAGAGAGAGAGAGAGAGAGAGAGAGAGAGAGAGAGAGAGAGAG
>JADRCH010000150.1:6043950-6067089 GCA_019843965.1 Rhynchomys soricoides
GAGAGAGAGAGAGAGAGAGAGAGAGAGAGAGAGAGAGAGAGAGAGAGGTGTTTCAGAAAAGCAGTTGTGTAGTTGTGTCTGGGACGTTTTAGCAAAAGAGAGGAAAATGAATGTAAACTATTTCAGAGCTCTCCTAGGGACAGGAGGAAATCGGGAGATGTCCTGCTTCCTCTCTGGCTCCTACTGGAGAAATACTTAGTTCTGGTTCTGGGTCTCTTAAGTAGGATATCTGGGTCCATTTGGGACATCAAGTTTTCTCCCCTCCTTGTCTGTCCTTGGTGCACCAATCTGTCCATGTTTGTCAATTAATTTTGTGTTTGTTAGCTTCGTTGTTTGAATGATTGTTGTTCCGTGTTTCATGTTGAAAACAAAAATTGGTTAAAACTTTATCCTGCTGGCTGTCCATCCTTTGAATTAGTTTAACTTGTTTAAAAGGCAATCTCAGTTTGCAGAGCAGAAGCTGATAAGTTACCCTGCACTGTAGCTGGGAGTCAAGTACCCCTGGAGAAGCCCTGCTAGGGGCTAATTATCTACACAAGTCACTCATTAAGGGGCCAGCAGCTTTTCGGCATCTTTGGTAAGAGAGCTGATGGCTGTTTTTTCCCTAGAAAAACCTGTGTAATTGTGTTTATTGGGTTCAGCAAGTGAAAAACGTCTGTAATTATGTTTATTGGGTTCAGCAAGTGACAAGGTGCTTTTCTCTTTAAATTACAGCTAGAAAAAGTCAGAAATTTTTGTCTGGTTTATATAAGTAAATGTGTGTAGTCACTTCATTTTTGTTTCTGACTGGTTTTAAAGATATAAATGTGTTCTGCATGCCTTGGTTATAGAGAATTTGCTTATAAGTTATTGGGTATGATTAAAAATTGTAACATTGGTAACAGAAAGTTAGCTTAAGAATGATAACTCAAGGTTGGAGTCATTCTAAACAACATGAGCCAACCCAGGAAAACAGGTCACTAAAGAGTCTTTTAAATTGGGATAATATTTTATGTAATTCTTATCCTAGAAACTAGACTTATAAAAGATAGTATTTAAAACAATGTCTCTTTAAGGAGGTATTAAAAGCTGCACTGTCATGCATTCATATATAAGAACTGGCAGTCAAACTTTGTAACATGAAAATAATGCTCTTGGTATTGATTTTTAAGAGAATGGACTGTTTAAAATTGGGTTTTGTTTTCCAAAATTATGGGTGCACTTTAATATTGCAAAAGAAACATAAAAATATAGTTAAACTGACAACGTTCCATTATCTGCAGTTTATAATTCAATCACAAGCTCAAGTTCTTAACTCATTCATATTTGTAATTAAGAAAAAAGTCAGACAAGTGGAGATTATTGAAAGATTTACGAAAGGTTAATGACACTAGGAACTTATGAGGACGTTACAACCTGGTACACCCACTCCAGCTGCCGTTCCAAAAAGTAGGCATAAAATTATAAAGATTGTTTTTATACTATTCCTTTTCATCTTGATGGTTGTAATAGGTTTGCATTTAGTGATATCATTAAAAAGTTTTGCCTCAAAGAATGGCCAATATCTCTACATTATGTAATAAAAAATTGTTTCTGCTTCAATACAAGAGGTTAGGACTTTGAATCCTTCCGTGTATATCATTCATTATATGGATATTTTATTAGCTGATTCCTCTGAAGGAGTTTTACTACAAAACATTGCTCTTATACAATGAGCTTTAAAATCTAGGGAAGGAAAGATACAAAGGCAATATCCTTTTTAATATTTGGGACATCAGTTATATTGTGGCACAGAAAATTAAAATAGAAAAGATAGTTTACTTACTTTAGATGATTTTCAAAAACTGTTAGAAGATATTAATTGGCTAAGACCAATTGACACCTTAAGCTTGCCACAAGAGAACTTAAAACTCTGTTTGATATTTCTCAAGGGGAATTCAAATCCTAATTCCCCTGGACAGTTAACTGATGAAGGACAAAATAGCTTTGCAGTAAAGTAGAGGAAGCTATTAGCCAACAAAATATACATTATATAGACTATGATCAATTGTTGGCTGTTTCACAGCAGTTCTTTGGCAAAAGGAACCATTAATGTGGATTCACCTTTATCCCCAAGTAAAGTCTGAACACCTTATTATAAAGCTGTTATATTATTACAGAATTGTAGGACAGAATCATAAAAGTATTTTGGAAAAGAACTTGATGAATTATTTATTCCTTATTTCAAACAGCAATTAAATTGGTTACTGATATTTGGCCTATTGCATGTGCCAACTTTTTAGGTAAATTTGATAATCATTATCCAAAAGACAAGTTGTTAGAATTTGCCTCTATACATATTTTTGTATTTCCTGTAAATTTACACATGCACCTCATAGAGAATGTATTTACTGTATTTATCGATAGCTCATCTAATGGAGAGGAAGCATACATAATTGGATCACATGTTTTTTCTCTTTAGTGTCCCCCCTGTTTCACAAATAAATGAATTAAGTGCTGTAAAGCCTTTGTTTTAAAATGTTGAAAAATCAAGCTTTTAATTTGTAGACTGATATTCAAAATATATAGCTCATGGCTTACAATTGCTTGACATTGTACCCTTTTTAGATAATTCTCAATTTTTACAATTATTTATACAAATATAGCTTCATTTAAGAGAATGTACTGTTCCATACTTTAGAGGACATTTAAAAGCTCATACTGGATTACCCAGACCCCTTAATGAGGGCAATGCTGCAGCAGATTTTCATACCAGGCAGACTATAGGGTTTATACAGAAAGAATTAGCCAAACAATCTCATTCTTTACATCATCAAAATAGTAATATTTTGAGACAACAATTTGGTATTTCTACAGAATGTGCAAGTTAAATTATAAAGACTTGTTCTCAGTGTCCTTAATTTCTTCATGTACCACATAATGGTGTTAATTCTTGAGGATTCGTATCTAATCAAATATGACAAATAGATGTTACTTATATTTCTGAATTAAAAAAAATTATAATATACATATGACTATTGATACCTTTGCAGGCTTTCTAGTTGCAACTGCTTTAACAGGAGAAGCAACTAAAAATAAAATTAGTCATTGTCTACATTGTTTTTCTATATTGGGTGTTCCAATAAGATTAAGACAGATAACAGAACTGGCTATTGCAGTCAGGCATTTGAGATGTTTGTTAACAATTTCTTATTAGTCATATTACTGGGATTCCTTATTATCCGCAAGGACAATGTATTGTGGAACAGGCACATGGAACGTTAAAACAATATCTTTAAAAAATAAAAAGGGGGAAATATATTCCCGTACACCACAAAAAATTTTAAAAATTCAGATGCCAAGAAACTCCCTGAGTGTGAGGAAGAGGGCATGTTTGTGTTTTTTTTCTGCAGGATGTTGAAGGAGCATGCTAACTGCTGTAGTAATTAGTGAGACATGCTGATGCTAGAACAAAGAATAATGCTGATTGTGAACTTGCAGAGTGTCCTAACAATGATGATTGGGAAGCAGTATTGGGCTTCCAACCCTGATCCACTCCTTCTACATCCAACAGTATGGGAAGGCCTAGAAGTTGTGGTAATGGTAAACAAACTAAGCTGATAGATATGCCTGCTGGAAGAAATTAATTACCAAGAATTGTGAACTGGTGTCTCCATATGCTTTACAAAATGGAATGCTGATGGATGTCTGAGAGTATCTCCTACTACATTACAGGGAAAAGACCTTGACTCAAGCAAATATGGTTTAAATGGCATTCGAGTAACTTTACCCACTGGCCTAGAGGCTGAGGGATGCCAGGCACCACAACATTTTCCACATTGTGGAATGAGGGAATGCACAAATATCACAACTCCCTGGAAAAGATGTGTGAGGAATAAACCTGTGCTTATCAGCTTCACAGGACTGACCTCAAGATTTTGGACTGGTCAGAATATAAGAGAGTGATTAATGTGACTCATTATGCTACTGGCTCTCCATCTTCACCCATCCTCTCCTTATCAGCTTTGTCTGCTGGACTCTGGTGAACTCACACAGGTTATCAGCAAGGATATGTATGAAAGTTGGGTGCTATCTTAGAAGATGTGAGTGCTCAGCCAAAAAGATCAAGTCCAGCTTGGATGAAAAAGCCTATTGCTACATGTGTTCACATGTCTTATGTCCTATTAGTAGGAATAATTAACATTATTCTACATTCTGAAAATAATATTTTTGATGTGTCTTGTGTCGGCTATAATTCGGCTAATTGTGTTTTAAAAGCCTATTCTGAGCATTCTGTAATGATGGTACAACAACATGCTTTTGTGATGGTTCCTGTAAATATTACTAAAGATTGGTTTGATGACAAGGGTTTACATGTAATTGAAGAGTTAACAAAGGCATTAGCCAGGCCTAAACACATGACTGTTTTAATTATAACAAGTGTTGTAGTTTTGATTACTTTAATGGCCACTGCTACCACAGCTGTTACTGCTTATCCCAAAGTGTTCATACAGATCATTTTGTATGTGATTTATCCAGAAATGTTTCCATGGCATTGCATACCAGAAAGATTATGTGCAGATCTAAATGAAGTATGTTGCTTTTACATCAATCATTCAGGACTAGAAAAGGATTCTATGCTGAAAGTTAGGGAAGGACTAGCAAAAAGGAAGAGAGATAGGGAGCAGAACCAAGGATGATTTGAATCTTGGTTCACTACTTCGCCATGGTTGACAACTTTGATTTAAACTTTACTTGTATCCCTGATCATTATTTTGCTACTTTTAACCTTTGGACCTTGTATTTAAAAGAAATTAGTTGCTTTCATACAGGATTGCTTTCAGCAAGCTCAGATATTCACCATGGCAGTTATTCATTGCTATGAAGAAATGCATTAAATAGATATGCAGCTTTGATATGTCCTTTGTGGCTTTGGTCTGTATGGGAAAAAGTGTGCTATAGAAGACTGGTTAGTCAGAGATGGGTAAGAGTGTTCTTGAACTCCTATCAACCTAAGACAGAACAGACATCAAGGCTATGTATGTTTCCATGACGGGTAAGAAGGAGCAATATAGACACCAACCTTAGACAGACACAGTCACCTGGCTACTCTATACCCTAGACAGGATTATGGAAAACAAGTATATCTTGTGCCCCCATCCAGCAACTGGTACTACTCATCTTTAAAAAATAAAAAATGGGGGAATTGGAATCTTCCCAGCCTTGAGCAGGCTAAGCAGACCTTGAACATTTGCCACAACAGGTCTTATCAACCTGGACAGAGACATCTGCCTTGGCTGCAATTGCAAGTTCCCATGGGAATTTAGCTGTTTTGGCTACCTGCACTGACCTTGCTTGACAACACACTTCAGCTGAAGAAGGAGATGGGTTTTGTGGTTTTAACCTTTATATAATCAGAGCTTATTATTAAACTTGAAGCCTTGATCAAAACCTTGTCTTGACTTCATGCTTCTTTTGTCCCCCATCCGTTCATTTCCAGCCCTCCTTTCAGGTAAACCCTGTCCGACCACAGGCTGCTGGATGGCCACAGGGTAGAGAGAAGGTTAATCTAATAAATGGGTGTTCAACAACAAAATGTGGTAGGAAGTCTTTTATCTCACAGCCAAATTGAAAAGTGTAAGTGGAGAGGTATGACCATGTATATACAGCAAGTGTACCAAAGTAAAACAAAAGTTTAAGCAGGATTGAAATAAGAGAGAAAAGCATATGGGTCAGATATTCAATAACACCTCATGAAAATACATTAGTCAGCAAGACAATAGCAAAATACAGTTGAAAGGGAAAAAAAAGAGAGAAGTTAATGTATGTCTATTATCCCAGAATCCTAGTACTTTATATCATCTTTGATTTTTGAGAACAGTCTGGTATACATGACAAGTCCCATGACAGCTAGATCTCCATAATGAGACTTTATCTAAAACAATAAATGGTTTTGATAGAGTTATCTTGCATGGGTGGACAAAGGAAGAATACATAGGTTATTAAAGAAAATTATAGTGCTGGCATGGAATTCTTATAGTTGCTTATTAGTTGGGAAAATCCCAAAGACACCAAAAATTAACCAAAAATGGTTATTGCCATTTTTCTTAGCTGCTCACCACAATTAGGTGGTAAGACAATTTGACCACAAGACGTAGAGAAACAATCTCGAACAGTTGGGAAACTGTCTACCTGGCTGATTGTTTTAGTAACTCTGGAAGATGCTATGTAGAGTACAACACTGAACCCTATATTCTACAATACAGAAATTACAGACAAGATGGAACCAGTGGTACAGTAATGGCATGACTGTAATAAAGTAACACACTGCTTTCAAATTGAATTGGAGGCTTGATCCACAGTAGGGATTTTATTTCTGTTATTACAAACCTAGTCAAAAGCCTATGACTGGGAAAATCATAGTTTTCCACAGAAAAATGCTATTGGTATTTTTATAAACGATCAGGCTAACAAATTCCCATTTAAATATTTAACTTTACACATACAGATCCATACTACTCTCAACCTTGATCAGAGAATCTTTGTTTTACATATACATATGTACTTAAATACATATGTATATATAAATACATATATATATGTACATATATACTAAATAAATATATATATGAGAAACCCTGTTGACTGACTGAGCTGGCTTGGTGTTAAGTGTACTACTACTACACTTGACAGAGACCCGAATTTCCTCCTTAGCTTCCAATTGGTGTGTCTCACAACCAATTGAAACTCTGGCTACAAGATATCAGAAGGCCTTCACTGACACCTATATTCTTATATAAATGCAGATATAATATACATGATACAAAATAAAAGTGAATCTTTAGAGAAAAAAATAGCAGTTCTAATTTTCTCTGCTGTCGATTTCAAATTCCACATGTTCTCAAACACTGATAGGAGAGATTTTGGGCCTTCTGTCTTCACTCTGCTATATTACATCTCTTTGTCTTTGTTTCACATAGCTATGGAAGGTCTTCACAGCCATGTTTATATATATATATATATATATATATATATATATATATATATATTAAATGACCTTTCTTCATATCTTTCTATTGATAGCTTTTGGTGCTGTTTCTAGGAATTTGGAATTTGTCAATGGGCTTGGACAAGGAAGTAGGTTCAGATAAGAATATTAGAAACAGTGACCATGGGGCTTTGTTTACTGCTTTACTTAATTGTTACCTTGTATGATCCTTTTGCTTACTACTTTACTTAATTACTATCTTGTGTGATCTCCTTGTTTACTACTTTGCTTGATTACTTTGTCTTTGATCTATGAACTGACCATGTTTTTGAATGTACCTAGAATGATATAAAAGCAGGCTGGAGAAAAATAAACCTGCTTCAGTCACAGCACTAACTGGAGTCATGTTATAATTTTGTCTAATTGTTTTTCTTTTTCAATTTTTACTCCCTCCTATGAAACCTGTTGGCTGACTGAGCTGGCTTGGTCATCTTTCATTCAAATTATACAATTCTACTACTCATATATGTTTTATAAATCATCTTAAACAAGCATTGATGCTACATTTTTATATAATTTAATAATTTGGAGAAAAACATGATGCAAGATAGTCATTAAAATTCCAGTGGAATGCTTATCAATAGTCAGCCTTCTAAAATTGTTTTCAGTAATAACTAATAACTTCTCTTTCTCAGCCTTATAACAAACATGTAAACTGAATGAATCTCTAATTACTAACTTAATGGGTGAAAATCAAATAAGCCATACCAAACTGGCCCATGGAAAGGAAAGAACAACGGAGGGAAAAGGCGTGCAATATTCTCTTTTTCTCTAAGGCTGATCCTCCTTATATGACAAAAATGAAATAAAAGTTCCAGAAACACGTGAAAAATAGCTGATTGAAGAAACATCGATAACACTTCTGCTTGCTTAGCTGTCATTGACCTTCACATGAAAGGAGCATTAACCTTTGGTGTCCATGTCACACAATGTGAAGAAATTTCAGATTGATAGGTTCATGTGCTCATGATTTTTATTAATTGTGGTGGTTTTGTTCCTAGAAGTGCTTCATGGGAACTGTAAGCATGTGTTAATTCAGTGATGAGTTTGAGAAACATTCTAATTTGGTCAGCTTGATGTACCACAATCCTTCGGTTAATGTTCTTAGATTTAGGAGTTATTTCTCTTCTCGTGCTCACTACCGTGATGTAGTTCATAAGTATTTATTACTGATCTTTGATGATTATAGTCGTTGGTTTATATCAAAATATTTCCCCAGATTGGAAGTTGGGTTATCACTGTATTTTCTTTTTACTCATGTTATGATCAGAGTTACTTTTCTAAAGCTTGTCAGTAAATTCTAATAATCAATCTTCACTACCTTGGCTAGAATTTGAGCCTGTATATCTTCTGAATACTACCTCAGTTTTTTACTTGATCTAAACAGTTCTGAGGACCAATATAACTTGAGGTTCTACTTCTACACATAAACCACATCTTTCTCTTGACATGTTGCTGGATTGATTAATTTGTCTTATATACCAAAATTAATCTCAGGTATTTTCTATTGATCTGGGAGAATGTGTACCAATAAAAAGTATCTTCATAGTATGAAAACTAAAGGTTTTAGGAGAAATGGAAGTAAACACTTCCTGTAAAGGGACATTTGTTAAACAGTAACAACTCTAGTGAGACTTTCACACTCATCATTAATGATTATTGACAAACTGCACTCTAGAGAAACTAGCGTGCCCTTCCAGTTGAACTAGGACAGTTAAAAAATTCGTACTTAAGTTGTTCATATTCTTCTGGCTGTAAAATGTTCCAGATTGTAAGTAAGACTCCCATAGCCTGGGGTGTTCAGAATCCCATAGACTAGACTACTCTGGATAACCACAAAGTAAAGATTTTCTACCATGTGAAGGGATGACATTTGAGTAAGTGTAATATATAAATATAAACTAATTGTATAATATTATAATTTTACGATATATATTCCAGAGTTTCCCTCTATAATTGTGCAGATTAATTGACATAGAACATTTTAAATCTCTCTGACCATGGTCAGGAAACAACTGACATGCTAAAAGCACATTTTTATTAATCTCATTACCTTATCTAGAAAAGTAAAGTTCTGTTTTATTCCTTCCTTCCTTTTTTCTTTCCTTCATTTCATTCTTTCTTTTATTCCCAATAGGAGGGAAAGGAGGGAAAGCCAAAAGAGTCAGAGGTACACCTGGTCCCACTGTTAGGATTCCCATAAAACCACCAAGCTAACAGCCATAACACATATGCAGAGAACCCGATGCAGGCCCATGTTGCCAGTGCTTGCCACTTCATCTATGAGCCCATATGAACTCTGCTTAGTTAATTCAGTGGACCATGTTCTGTATCTTCCAACCCCTCGGACTCCTACAATCTTTCTTTCCCCTCTTCTGATGGGCTTTCTGATCTCCTAAGGAAAGGACTCAATGGAGATGGCTAATTTGTTTTCTCTCTTCATAATGTCTGGCCCTGTGAGGCTCTGCTGTTGGAGGAAACCTCTCTGATGATGACTCGATGAGGCACTGATCTATGAGTATAGCAGAGTATCATTAGGAATCATTTTATTGATTGTTTTTTGTGGGTGGAGCCAGGTTTGGTCCTACCATAGGTCTCTGAGCTATCAAGTCTAAGTTTCTTTGCCTATCTAGGCAGTGTCTGGGATGGATTACCTCTTGTGCAGTCAGCTTCAAGTTATACTAAACATTGGCTGGCTTCTCCCCAAGATCTGAGCCTCTCTTGCCTGACCATGTCTTGTAATCAGGACAGATTGCATTCTGAAAGTTATGGGTCTGGGTCGGTGTCTCAGTTTCTCTTTCTGCAGCCTGCAGAGTACCGTCTCTCTTATGTCAAAGAGACTAGAACAAATAGGGCTGAAGGCTCTAAGCCATATAAGCTTGACTTCTCTGTGTCCAGGGAGATGTGAGGAAGTTGTCCTCCACAGTAGAGCCCTACTATCAGTTTTCAGATCAAGTTTTCCTTGTATCAGCCTGGGTTGTCTAGAGATCTCTACAGTGTGTCCTCAGTAGACAACGCTAACAAACGCAACCCTGTCCACCACGGGAAGCCATGCCTGGCTACAAAAGTTCTGATTCTGTAACCTCCATAACTGGGAATCCTCACTAGGGTAATCCTTATAGATTCTAGGAAGCTTCCACTGCACTAGTTTTCATATTTTCTGTATTGTTTTATATACTTTATATGTAATCAAATTATTACTTACTACAGAAGTTTAAACGTTATACTAAATTCTCAGATGAAATGTATCTGAAGCTTTTTATTGTAAAATAATAAAATTCAGGTGAATAAATATACAGAGATCCCTCTCATAAATAAAATGAGCTGTAAATTAAACTGAATTCATTTACTTAAATGATAAGGGTTGTTGGGACTGGTCGAGGGGGAAACCTTATCTTGAGTGACATCTTGTGGAAGGATCTGGAATATTTTGTATGTTTTAATAATAAGCTTCCACTTAACATATATGTATACAAACAGCATCATTATGTTTTTTAACAAGCAAATGGACAGTAAAGATGTCTAAAAACATCTTGAAATGGGAATGTAGAACGTAAAAGTTTAGAAATATGCTGTTATATCATCATTTGAAAACAATTCTGTTCTTTATTGTTTACACTATAAAAACTTCTATACTCTTCAATTTGGAATAGTGACATCAATTTCTCTCAACTTTTGGTCCTTCGCTAAGTTATGAAGTGAAACCATTTTGTTGGAGACACCTATTCCAACCACATATTTTCTTGTGTGACAGCTTGATTGATATACAAAATCCAATCTTTTGTTACCATTATCTTAGGAGGACACTAGAACAGTTCCCATTGCTCTTTGGCTACTATTTGTAATAGTCCATAAGCTATGCCTAATATTGATGATATCTCATCTCTTCATTTCTATTTAGTTATTTGATCTCAAGGCTATGTTGCTCATGTATTGTTCATATTGCTTCCCCGTGCCTTTTTAACCTTTCTTGGTGGTGCATTATGCGGTGTTTGACATTCAGTTTGTTCATATGCTTTCTTGTAACGTTTACGTCTTTTGTGAACCCTGTTCACCTCACACTTTACCACGTTCCCATTTCTTGTCACCCAGTTCATGTCCCACTTTGTACCATAAGTTGTGTTTCTTCATTTCCTCATCTCAGTTCTCTGTCTCCTTTAGTGTTCTACACTAGACCCAGGCACTCTTTCCAGAGCAGAACTTTCTCCTCTGTCATTTTTTCCCCAATAAACTCTTTGTTTTTGCCCACACACTATTTACTCACTTGTCATATCCACTTTCTTACTGGTCCTGAGGTTATAATTGAGTGATACCAATGACAATATCCATGCTCACCCAGAAAAATGTCCTTCCCTGGGTATCTCAAGCCCTTTGACTGGATAAGCATTTACTCTGTTCCAGCTGCTGTTTTTTTATATGGAAAAATTTTTTCCATACAATTTATTCTGATCATGTCTTCCTCTTCCCAAACTCCAACCTGATCCTCTCCACCTTCCCAAGCATCCAACTCCATGCCTTTTCTTTCATTATTAGATATGAACATGCAAACAAATAAGTTTTGATTGGATATGAAGCCAAACTCATGAGATGGAACCCATACCTTACACTGCCAAAGTAGCCAAGAACGTGAAGCTAGAAAGAGAGCCCAGCGAGCTAAGGGAAAATCAAATACTACTGATACTCCAGAGTAACATAGTAATAAAATGACTCCTAATGACACACTTCTCTACTCACAGATCTGTGCCTAGCTCAGGCATCATCAGAGAAGCTTGTTCCTGCAGTCAATAGGAAGAAATAACTAGAACCACTATCAGACACTAGGTAGAGAGTGAGAGATTTTTTAACACTCAGCACTAAATTGGAGGTCTCTATCTAGTCCCTCCCCTCAGAGGACTTTGTAGTAGAGGAGACAGAAAAAAATATAAGAGCCAGAGGAGATAGATGGAGGACACCAAGGAAACAAGCCTTCTGAACACACCAGGACCAACACACATATGAACTCACAGAGACTGAGGCAGCATGAACAGGGCCTGCATGGATCTGCATCAGTGGGGTCTTAGAACTGAAAGAAGACATATATACACATTCCCAAAACAGAAGCTATTTCTAATTGATAACCATTTGCAAAAAAATTAGTTTAATTTAGAAACTAATTAGAAAGTTTAAAAATTAAGGAAACAAATTACAAAAATGTCTTCTCCAAGGATATCTTGTTTTTATTATTATTTTTTGTTTTTTGATATTTACTTTATTTACATTTCAAATGTTTTCCCCCTTTCCAGGTTTCCCTTTGGAAACTCCCTATCCCATCCCCCTCCCCTGTCTCTATGAGTCTGCTCCCCCACCCACCCACCCACACCTGTATGTACTCACTATAAGTAGATATTAGCCCCAAAGTTCAGAATACCCAAGATTCAATTCACAAAGCATATGAAGCCTAAGAACAAGGAAGACCAAAATGTTCATGCTTCAGTGTTTCTTAGAAGGGTGAACAAAATACTCACAAGAGGAAATGTGGAGACAAAGTATGCAGCAGAGACTGAAGGAAAGGCCATCCAGAGACTGCCCCACCTGGGTATACATCCCATATATAGCCACCAGACCAGATGTTATTGTGGATGCTGAGAAGTGCTGGCTGATGGAAGCATGATAAGCTGTCTCCTGAGAAGCTCAGGCTGAGCCTGACAAATACAGAGGCAGATACTCACAGCCAACCATTGGACTAAGTGTGGGGTCCGGAATGGAGGAGTTGGAGAAGGGACTGAAGGAGCTGAGGGGTGTTGCAGCCCCATGGATGGAGCAACAGTGTCAACTGGCCAGACCTCCTGGAGCTCCTGGAGACTGGACCACCAACCAAAGAATACACATGGAGAGATCCAAGGATATCTTAACGGACAAACAAATTACTCTTAAGGTAAGCCTCATGCTCAGACAGAAATGGTAAGCAGAAACCAAATTCAACAGCATCCTTAATGGTTCTTTTTTTCATAATTTCATGTCAAGATCTTTCTCTCTCTTTCCTTCCTTCCTTCCTTCTTTCTTTCTTCCTTCCTTCCTTCCTTTCTATTCTTCTATTCTTCATTATTTGTTTGTTTATTCCCCCTCCCCCTCTCTCTTTCGCTCTTCCCACCCATGCCCCCATAACACATACAGATGATTTCAGTACATATTAGAGCTTTCAGTTTAGTGTCTTTATCAGATTCTTGAATGGGAATAAGAGAAAGAAAAGGGGTAGACCTGGACAGGAGGGGAGGTAGGGAGGAATTTGTTTAAGTAGATGTTGATATATTGTATCATTTTTTCAATAAAAGTAATATTTTAATATCTTGAGGAACTAACATATAGATTACCATAACTTTTGAAATAGTTCCTATCCTAAGATACAGTGGCCAAACATGCCCCATTCTCCTCAACCTTGTCAGCACTTGAATCTTTAAATATATTTGAGTACTAGCCTTTCTCACTGAGATGACATGGTAACACACTGTGGTTTTGACTTGCCTTTCCATGATAGAGTGGTGTTGAGCAGTTTTAGCAGGTCTGTTATCCATTTCCATGTCTTCCTTTGAATTTAATCTTATAATTTTATCTGTAACCTGTATAACATTAACTGACAAAGCTGAATGTTTATCTGTAACCTGTATAACATTAACTGACAAAGCTGAATGTTATTGTTGCTAAGAACATGGCATTAGAAAAGAGAGATTATTGACAAATATTTCTTATGAGATAAAGTTGAATATTCTCAACATATAGAGTCTCAAATATCCACTCATTAAAACACTGAAAATGAAATTTGAGTGCATATTGTTGTTAATAAGAGTGAGAGTCAGCTTCACAAATACAATACTAAGAGAATATGCAAGAACACTAAATTGTCCCATGCATGATTCTAATTTCATGACAATTTAAACAGAAAGAATCTAGTCTTTATTTTTGTTTTGGACCACTTGGAGTCTTATTATGTTATTAGCTTTTCAAACAGTAACATTCAACTTTGTTGTGAAGAAGTGGTGGGTGAGTGTCAGTTTAATCTTTAAGAAGCTGAAGGTGATATGATAAACCTTCATGACTGCCCTAGATCTTAGCTATATGAATATAAACAATGTTACATTCCACTGTTTTCTTTTCAAAGCAACACATAGAAATTGTTACAAGATTGTGTATCCTGGAAACACAATCAGTGTTCATTTTCCATGGAGAAAAACAAAAAGTCAAAGGCTATCTGTGATTGCAACAGAGTTGGTGGTACTGACAGAGATGGATTTTGAGAAGAAATTAAGTTTGACAATAGTATGGGGAGATGGATTTACACAAATTGAATTTGAAATACTATTCTGGTGTCCCCAAATAAATGTTCAGGCTGCAATAAAAGAGAATGGTGCTTTCTGCCTTAGGTAATATAAGTAAATAAGTAAAAGTTCAACAAAATCTGTTAGAATTTATAATTTAAGATAGGAAGACAGCAAGTCAGCAACAAAAGCATTTCTTGAAATGAACTTAAAAATAAGACTGTGATAATGTACATCTCCTAAATTAAACAGCATATTCCTAATGATAGAGTAGTGAAATAGAATCTAAGAGTGTCTCATGGAAAGTGTTGCCTACATTGAAGACAGTCTAATTCAACAGGGACATATGGAAACTAGTTCTCTCCTTGAGGACTATGATTTGAAAGAATGAACAAGTAAAGTCTCTGTATTCCCAGAATGCTCTACTAGGATTGAAGAAAGATTCAAAAGGAGAACTATAGAAAGTATACAATGAATTACTAGAGTGTACATAGTAATGCCATACAAATAGAATTCAGATTGAGAACAGTGTTCGATCAAGTTTGCAACATAGTGTGAAAAATAGAATCGGGCACTTCATATGCCAAGGCAGATTGATATCCGTGGGTGATAGACTCTTTTCTGAAAAGAAACTGAGTAGGAATAGAGGGAGGGGAGATGAGAGGGAGGGCCTGGGAGGAGAGGATGGAAGGGGGCATTGTGATTGTGATGTAAAGTTAATTAGTTAACTATTTAATTAAAGATTATGCCTTTACTCATCTCAGATCTTTGGCATGTTCTATAGGTTGCTCCCACACACAGCTAATTTCACTTCTCTCTCCCCTGCTCCCCCACCCACCCACTTTCTGTCCCCATTCTCACATCTACTTAGTTCTCTCCTTCCATCACCTTCTAATATCTATTTTGTTTCTCCTTCTGAGAAAGTGTAAACCATCCTCCCTTGGGCTTTCCATGTTATTTGGCTTCTTTGGGTCTGTTGATTATAGTGTGGTTACCCTGTTCTTTAATAGCTAATATCCACTTATAACTAAGTATATAGCATACATGTCATTTTGGGTCTGGATTATCTTACTCAGTATGATATTTTCTATTTCTATTCATTTGCCTGTGAAATCCATGATGTCCTTGTTTTTAATGGCTGGCTCATATTCCACTGTGTAAATGAATTATATTTTCTTTATCCATTCTTCAGTTTGATAGACATCTGGATTGCTTCCAGTTTCTGTCTATTATGAATAAAGTTGCTGTGAACATAGTTGAGCAAAAGTCCTTGTGGGATGGTGGAACTTCTTTTGGGTATATGCTCAAGAGTGGATAGTTATTGAGGTAGAACTATACCCAATTTTTTTTAAACTGCCAAACTGATTTCTACAGTGCATATACAAGTTTGCACTCTCACCAACAGTGAACGATATTCCTCTTGCTCCACAACTTCACCAGCATGTGCTACCCCTTGAGTTTTGGGTATATGGGGGCAAATCAAGCAGAGACTCCTATCAGTGAGGGATATGGATCCAGATGTGGTCTCTTCCTCTAGCCAGGCAGGACTCGTAGTGGAGGGATAAAAGCAGTAACTCACCCATAAAACCTTTAACCCAAATTGTGACTTGCCTACAAGAAGTGCAGGGACAAAGATAGAGACCGAGAGTATAGCCCATCAACAACTGCCCCAAATTGAGACTCATTCCATGGGTAAGAACCAATCCCTGACATCATTAATCATGCTCTGTTATGCTTGCAGACAAGAACCTAGCATAACTGTCCTCTGAGAGGCTTCACCCAGCAGCCAATGGAAAGAAATGCAGAGACCCATAGCCCAATATTAGATGGAGCTTGAGGAGTCTAATCCAAGAGTGTGGAGAAAGGCGTGAAGAAGACAGGGACTCCAAAAGAAGCCCAACAGAGTCAACTAACCGGGACCCTTGGGGGTTCCCATAACCTGAGTCACAACCAAAGAGCAAGCACATGCTGGACCTAGGTCCCTGCACATGTGTAGCAGATGAGCAGCCTGACCTTTATATGGGTCCCCAAACAACTGGGGTTGTCTCTTAGTCTGTTGCCTGCCTGCCTGCCTGCCTATGGATCCCATTACTCTAAATGCTTTAGTCTTAGTGGAAGAGATGCACCTAGTCCTGTAGCAAATTGATATGAGGTAGGGGAGGGGGTAGTATGGGTGGCTAATACCCAAACTAGGGCTCCCCCTTCACAAAGGATAAGGGGAATGGGAGAGGGTAGGAGTGAAGAGGCACTGTAAATAAATAAACTTTAAAAAAATGCAGGCCAGATGAGAAAAGTTCATTAAATCCACATATGTAATATGTATATGTAGGAATATATATATGTGCACACACAAACACACACACACACACACACATACACATATGTATATACATATACATATGCAGTAACAAGGAAAAAAGCAATAAATTAATTTGAAAGAGAACAGGGAGAGTTTGATGGGAGGAAATGGAATAGAAGAAATGCTATAATTAAGTTACCATCTCAAAAATTAAAACAAAACAAAGGAAGCAGATGCATGATTCCATTCTTTTAGTGACACTCGTTCACTTTTTAGTCTTAGTTCTCAGTCACTCATTAAGTAGAGAGAATATTGTAACATCCATCATTGAGAAAGAAAGGTTTTATACTTTTACATTTCTTTTATCTCTTTCTCTACATCAAGAGTGATATTTTCCATTTTTCTCACTAGACTCTCAGAGATCATATCTGTCTTGAGGGTACAGAGGAGCAGGTTTGATATGGGGAAAAATAAGAGAAAATAACAATTTTTCTTTATAAGTTTTTTTGCTCCCAGAAGAAAAACCCCCTCTCTGAAGATGTCAGCTCTCATGAAGGGGGATTAGAGTAAACTTTTCATTTCCCAGGGCCCCCTGGATGCATCTTCTCCTTCAGCCATAATGTTATTGTCATTTGGTGTGTTCTGGTCAGTGATTATATTTGCTCAAGCCTTCATCAAAGTCAGAAGTTTTTCCCAGTGATTTTTCATTTTATTATGAAATCTCCTCACCTATAAATTTAAAAACAAATCACTTATCAAGACCATGTTTTAAATCCAGCCTCCCTTCTCTGTTATCCCCAGACCTTGAGCTGAAAGAACATGTCTAAAATGCCTTCATGGTTGTCTTAACATTCCACCCAAATTCTCCTGAACACACTCCCTTGTGTGAAGAAGATTGATGTTTGTCTGGGATCCAGTCAACAAATGGAGTTTTGAAGAACTTTCAAAGTTTATAGTTTCTTGTTTACTCATTCTATTTGGTCTATAATAAAGAGAAATTGAGGAATCTTTCTTTTTTGCTGTCACAATAACCATATTTTGTAAAGAAGAGACTTATTTAATAAAAGTTTCTATACTGAAGTGACTCTGCTGTTTAGTTGACATTTAAAGTGTTGTCTGACACACATCACAAAACACTCAATTCCAAATCTGAAGTAGAATAATTTGATAATTTAAACTCTAGTCTTTTTAAAAAAACATTTGTGACAAAGAATGCCATGAATTCTTTGTTCCTCAAACAAGCAAACAGAAATGGAAAGTTCAAATATGACTCATTTTAGAAGATTTCTTCTTTGGTTTTTTTCAAAGACTTTTATTGTTTTTATTCATGTTTGTGTGTATGTGGGAATATGGTCTGTACCTGTGAGTTCATAGCCATCAGATCCCTCCTGGAGCTTGGGTTAAAAGTGTTTGGCAGTGGCTGGATGTGGTGCTAGGAATCGAAGTTGAATCCTTTGCAAGACCTGCGCATGCTCTTAACTGCTGAAGACTATTTGTATTTGAATTTATTTCACTTTATCATGAAATAATATCTTTTGTTATTTTATTATTATATATTATATTATGTAGTTATATAATTTTCTTTGCTTATGTAATATTGGTAAATTGTAAATACTATGCAATAGATAGGCAGAGTACTGTAGATATTTTTATAACAATGTCAAAAGTGTCACAAGTCAATTTTAGTAAAAGACTATATGTTTAAATACATATGTTTAACTTGATAAACTCATAGAGGAACAATCAAAAAGAAAAAAGAAGTTTATGGGAGGAACCGGTAGAGATCATAAAACATGGTAATGTGTTCAATATGAGTACATATTTGTTTCTATTTATCTATTTACTTATTTACTTAATTATTATTTAGTGTACATAGTAATGGGAAGACGACATATTGGGCTGACATTTACTTCTTAAACATACACATTCCATCTCCATCTCTATCATTTTCTTTCTGAAACCTTTTCTCAGCTACTTAATATTCCTCTGCTCTTCAGTGAGATGATGAGAGCTGCTTCATTTCATGCAATTATTTTAAACATTAATCAAAATTTACAGACATTAGGTATCCCTGGTTCCTAGACCATAGCTTTGTCTTCCTCATCATACTGACATCAGTATCTAGAATATTACCTACGACTGCTTTGGATTAGAAATGGTTTGGAAGTCCCCATCAAAAGCATATGTACTGGCATCTTGGTCCTTAACATAGTGATGTAAAGAGTGGGCAAGAAGGATAGAGAGTAGGATAGAGAGTAGATGATGAGTATTAGGTTGTGGGGAGCTTGAATTGTTATAGTTCCCTGCTGTCTCAGTTGATTCTCATAGAAGTGGTTTCTATTTGAAACCAACTCACACACTTTTTCTTTTTCTTTTGGTGCTATCTTACTCATCATCAGAAGAATTCTCCCTAGAATCTGAGGAGATAAATACTGCCTGATTTACAATTTTAGTTTCCAAAACTGTGAGTAAAATTAAAAAAAGCAAAAAACAAAAAACCATTTTCTGGCATATAATAACATCTATGCAGAATTATTTTTGCTATAACAGAAAACAAAATAATATACTAACGAGAACCAAGAGATTATTTTTAGAGCACATATTTTTCTGGACTTTATAGACTCTCTATCCAACTGCTAGGTACTATGATATTTAAATATTCTCTCTTTTCTTTTCTTCACATCTTTGCCTCTTCCTTGTTCCTTTTGTCTTCTCTTATTCTCTCCCTGAAACTGCAACTCATTATTATGAGCTTGGGCTTCATACAAATAATCTGATCAATATTCCAATCTCTGGCTTCAGGGAGCAGCTTCTATCATGGTACACAGGTAGAAGTGAAGGCAGCTATGAAAACAGAGCCAAGGACAGGATGAGTAGAGGACACTGTCAGCTGAGGTATATCATCATCATCAGCTAAAAAGAGTGTAAAATGTTTATCCCAGGATAAAAGGCAAGTTTCAAGGCAAAGGACACTATTGCAAGATTCATTTTGACAGGATCCATTTATTGGATGTTTTGTGGTTTTCAGTGTGTTTTTGTAGTAACAAAAAGCAAAACGAAAAGGTTAAACATTAACGTTTGCCAATTGATCTCTCTCTCTCTCTTTCTTTCTTTTTTTTTTCCTTCTAAAAGAATTAACATTTAGTCTAAAAGAAACTATGGAAAGGTTGAGTGTTTTAAGTGCCATCGCTGTCTGAGATTTGAGTTACTGCAATCTAACTCACTTCGTTGCTTCCTGTCAGGCCAGAGAGATATATTTAAGAGTCTAAGCTCAGCTATGTTACTTTGCTGTTGAAAGTTTTCAGTAAGTCGTCAGTCTGTGAGCAGTTTCAGTGGCTGTGCATTCTCCTCTGGAAACAATGCATAATAAGTACCTTGCCATGTGTCATTTCCACTCATGTACCAGACCCCTTGAGGGAGATTATCTACCCAGTGTATCACTAGCATCCAAAGTGATGTCTGACACATGTTCATTGTTCAAGTTTGATAATGAATTTAGCCTTCAGGGATGATTAAAATTTGAATTAAAGAAATGGATTAAATGCCTTTGAGGTCTTTTCAGAGCCACTATTGCACAATTCAAAATGTTTATAGCCAAACTTGGTTCCCTGGGTCGGAAGCAGCAGCATTGCCTAGGAACTTGCTAGAAAGTCATACATGTGAGTCTTACTTACATTAACTTACAGAATCAGAGAGTCTGGGAGAATGTCCAGAAACAGTACTTTAATACCCTACCACCACCACTTAATTCTGAATTCCACTAAGATGTCCAAGCCACTATACATACCAAAAATGGCTCAATAAGTTATGTTTGAGTGCATTAATTGTCCACAGATACAAACTACTAACCATTATTAATAGGGCAGAAATTTGTTTATCAATTGTCTTTAAGGTATAGCATATAATGTTATTGGTGGTTACGTGAATGGTTTCTCTGGGTTCAGTTTTTTAAAAAAAAGTCCTTCAAAAAATATTTAAAATGTTTAAATAAGGGTGGAACACACCTTTAATCCCAGCATGTGGGAGGAGGTGCAAGAGGATCTCTTTGAGTCTGAGGCCAGTGTGGTCTACATAGTGAGTTTCAGGATAGCCAGAGTTACATAGAGAGACTCAGGGAAACCAAAAACAAAACCAACATTTGTTTAAATGTTTGGCTTGAGTTAATTTACTTCATCTCTTGAATTACTCTTTGTAAGACTTTAGGCTGAATTCAACAGCAGATCAACATTCATAACCTTCACTCTTTCCCCTATTATGTGTTGGTACAACCACGCAGATGAGTGGAAAAAATTATTACAGAACAGCCTGAGAGCTATTAATTAGCAGCAAAATTCAGATAAAGAATCAGAAATGACAACTGGGGAGTCAAAAAGTAGAAATAAACATGATGTCTCATTGACTCAGGCATTCCTTAGACATCTGGATCAGTGAGTCAGACATAATATAAACCACAGCAATGATTTTATTTTTCCATAACTAGTTAGCAGTGTTTCTGGGTTGCAGTTGTTGAATTCCCATCAGTCATAAACATGTTGTGACTCTTTGTCCTTTCAATTACATTAGGAACATTGTTTAGAAAGGAAAATAAGGTATGTTCCAAAAGAAAGTGTAGTACCATATTTAATACAATGCCAACATCCTGTTTCAAATGTCTACCTCATAATGTTGTGAACAATTAGATAATTTCTACAAGAGAAAGTCTTAACAAACTCTATATTCTGAGAAAGTACTTTAAGTTTCTGTTTATTTTTGTGAAAATAAGTCAAACAAAATGAACAAGACAAACAAATATTCTCAATATTAATATATACTTTGTAAAAATCTGTTAATCTCTCTTGCTTTTAATTAGGCCTTATTTTCCTTTTTTCTGAGGAATAAAGAATTTCAGTTATGGTTATTCCTAAGTGTCTGTATAGACTTGAAGCATCTTGAACAGGAAGGTATCAATTGATCTGCTTTGCTTATAGTTCCCATACAAGTAATTTACAAACTACAGCATCACGTGACTATTCTGAGGACAGTTTGATCTACAGACTTTCAATATTTTCATAGTAGGTGTTCATTAACTTGGATGTATGCATGTATAAAATATTTTGGTTAACACCTAAAATACTGGGTAACAGAGAAATTTGGGGAATCACTTTTGAAGTTGGGATAATTTGATAATTGTTAAAATTCTAGGAGTCTAATTATACTTGCAATATTTTCTCAAGTCTCTACTTAAAATAAAAATTAAAGAGAACAAGAAGGAACACATATTGACTCAGAATCTCACAAATCCTCACATCTGTATGTAGCAAAGAACACTGGCTCATTAAGTATAGTTCCTAATTTTCAACAAAAGAATATGTGATTTACTCAAATTCTTTCTTTTGTGGTCTGAAAGGAAATTTATTTCATTCACTATACATTTATTAAATTTTAGGAAGTCCTGGATCCTTGACATGCTCATTAGATATACCTTAAAATAAAACAAAGAAGGTTTTCTGCCCTAGTATAGTTCTAGTTTTAATGGAAAGAAGCTAAGATTTAATCAGTATATTATGAAATCTATAGTAGATAATATGCATGAATGTACCTAGAATTATTAAAACAAAAGAATAAGCAGTACATCAATAATGTAGGAAGTACATGAAATTTAAAGACAAGGTGATACTTGAAAAATAATTAAAAGAGGTATGAAAAAATACACCATATGTGTTTCTGGTTATATGTATTTTTAAATGAAAGCTAAACTCAAAAACACCGAGGTGTACAGCTGATGTTCTCAAGGGAGGGGCTGGGGCCAGTATGTATAGAGCAGAGAAGTCACAGGTAGTCTTAAGAAAAAACAAAGAGAGTTCAATACATTACTGCCTTGTCTATTTCTCCTCTAACCTTCCATTTTTACTTGAAGAAATTGCTATAAATAATCATATTTTTAGCATAATGCTCAGTGACTCCATTCACTATTCATAAGGTTGGTATGGTGTGCTATGAGCTACAGATCACAGAGGAGTGGTTGGAGACTTAGAAAGTCCCCATGTTCTTTAGACTCTAGAGTTGAAGCATTTTCTAGTTAGACTGGATCTACATCCCTCCCTAATTTTATTCCAGTACATAATCTCTGAATAAGGTTTAGAATTCCTTAAATATAGGCATGAAACAAACCCAAAAGCTGTGGAAACAGTGAACAGTTTCCCTTTAGAAACAGTCTCCTGATTAAAATTTAAAACTAAACTTGGAGCTTATTCTTGTTGTTCTCATGAGCATCTGGGTTGCACCCCCAGTTGTCTCAGCATTGTACAAAATGTGGAGGGTTGGAATGCTACTTGACATGTAGCTGAAAAGTTAGAATACCTTCAAATTATTTTAAATATTTTTTTAATGAGTACAAATTTTGTTGATGAGTTTAGTATGACACAATTGGACAGTATATTAACAACATGCCAACATTTTAAAAATTTCTTCTTTGTGCCATGTAGTCAGTTTTCTCTAAGGATTCTTCTTCTTCTTCTTCTTCTTCTTCTTCTTCTTCTTCTTCTTCTTCTTCTTCTTCTTCT
>JADRCH010000150.1:6067099-6106608 GCA_019843965.1 Rhynchomys soricoides
CTTCTTCTTCTTCTTCTTCTTCTTCTTCTTCTTCTTCTTCTTCTTCTACTTCCTCCTCCTCCTCCTCCTCCTCTTCCTCCTCCTCTTCTTCTCTCTCTCTCTCTCTCTCTCTTTCTCTCCTTCCCATCCTCCTGTGTTTTTGGATATTGACCTAATTCTTTACATGTAATAGTTAACAAAGCTAAATCTGACTTCAAATATGTATATATATATATATATATATCCATAAAATAGACATGTAAAACAAACATATTTATATGATATAAAACTACTCATTGTTATTTTTATGATAAAGATCAATTGACACCCTACAAGTAGATATTTCTTGAAATGTAGCTGTGTTCTGTTTTAACATTATCTTTGTTATGTTGGTTAGCAGACAGAGAATTTTGAGGACAGACCCATGCTTTATGTCTAGTTGTAGGTGGATATGAGGACATTGTTGAGAGCTTTTACAATTAAAAGAAAATTAATTCTTCCTGGTCCAAAAAGTGCATTCAACATTCTACCCTGGGCTCTGGGTAAATATATAACATTCTGATTGGCTCAGGAGAGTAGAAAATTAACATTAACAGTTAATCTAGCAGGACCTGCCATTTAACTAGAGAGAAGATTGGGTAATAATAAATCTGACTTACTGGAGACATGAAGGAGATGGGATGAATAATTACATTCACATTGCCTTCATGTGAACAAACACTTTAAATGCTGGCTGTGATCAGAGTTATGATTTTGTTTGATCCATGTTGACTTGTTTTAGCACAGTGGGCATTTGCATCTTACTTTTCAAATACCATGTAATGTTTTTAAGAAGCATATCCTCCATTTATGATCTCATTTAACCCATATATACATTCACAAAATACAGGTATTTGATCCAATTTAAGTTTGAGAAATAAAAAACTCACAGCAAGAGAACACTGCCTCAGCCACACATATTAGGAGTTATGCTGTGTTTTCATACAGGGCCAGAGTTTATACTCACAAAAGCCAGAATCCTTACTTTTCTTATTCTTATTGTAATGATAAGAACGAATTAATGCTAAGAACTCAGTTTTTGTTCATGACCCTTTTATTGGTTATTTTACTTATTTACATTTCAAATGTTGTCCACCTTCCTGGTTTCCCTTCTGAAAACGCCCTATCCCATCTCCCACGCCCTGTTTCTATGAGGGGGCTCCTCCACCAACCTATCTGTTCCTGACTCACTGCCCTAGCTTTCTCCTACACTGGAGCATCGAGCTTCCTCAGGACCAAGGAGCTCCCCTCCCACTGATGTCAGATAAGGCAATCCTCTGCTTCATATGCAGCAGAAGCCATGAGTCCCTCCATGTGTACTCTTTGGTTGGTGGTTTAGTTCCTGGGAGCTCTGGGGTATCTGGTTGGTTGCTACTATTGTTCTTCCTACGGGGTTGAAAACCCCTTCAGCTCCTTCAGTCCTTTCTCTAACTCCTCCATCGGGGTCCCTGTGCTCAGTCTGGTGGTTTGCTGTGTGCATCCACATCTGTATTGGTAAGGTTCTGACAGAGACTCTCAGGGAACAGCTATACCAGGCTCCTATCAGCAAACACTTCTTGGCATGAGCAATAGTATCTGAGTTTGGTGTCTGCAGATGGGATGGATCCCTAGGTGGGGTAGTCTCTGGATGGCCTTTCCTTCAGTCTCTGCTCTACACTTTGTCCCAGCATTTTTTTTTAAGACATGACCAATTCCAGGTTAATGTTGTTGAGATGGGTGGGCTGCCTCATTCCTCAACCAGGGGCCATGCCTAACCTCTGGATATGGTCTCTATATGTTCTTTCTCCCCTTTATGGATATTTTGGCCAATGTCACCCCTGTTGGGTCCTGGGAACCTCTTGCATCTGGGACTTTCCGTTGGCTACCCCCAGTTATCCCCTATCCCCCACTGCCACACACCTCTGTTCTATTTCCTGACCCTTTTTCTCCCCAGTCTCCCCCCACACCTGATTCTGTCCCCCTTTTCCCTTCCCCTCTTCTCTCCCTCCCAGGTTCCTCTGTCCCTCTACCTCTCATGATTATTTTGCTCTGCCTTCTATGTGGGACTGAAAGATCCACACTTTGGTCTTCCTTCTTCTTAAGCTTCATATGGTCTGTGAGTTATATCATGAGAATTCTGAGCTTTTTGGCTAATGTCCACTTATCAGTAAGTGTATACTATGTGTCTTCTTTTGTGACTGGGTTACCTCACTCAGAATGATATTGTCTAATCCATTTGCCTGCAAATTTCATGAAGTCATTGTTTTTAATCACTAAGTAGTACTCCATTGTGCAAATGTACCACATTTTCTATATCCATTCGTCTATTGAAGAACGTCTATTTTCAGCCTCTGGGTACTATAAAAAAGGTTGCACTGAACATAGTGGATCACATTTTCAGAGGTTTGATTTTTGTCTTCGGAAGAACTGTGTGATTTCCAGGATTCAATTGCCTTAGGTTTCTCAGTGGTTCCATGGTCCAAAACTGAACAAGTCATAGCTACTGCAGCTAACAGGAGCACGACCATCTGCGAACATTTAAAATGTCAGTTTCTAGGAAGGATGTGACATGATATTCCTCTTCATATGAACTTTACTGGGGGAGCAGACCATCAGGTATGAAGAAGAGCTGCATTCGAGAGATAGCATCTATAGTATGATTGATGGGGGATCCAGAGGGGAGCAACAGGGCCTCCAGTTCAGAAACACCAAAAAGCATATCACTATCATCGTCATAGATATCATGGACGTAATGACTCCTTGAAGGGAAAAAACTAAAATCACAGTTGTATTATGAAGCAGGGAGAATGGGTTGGCCATAATATGTCAATTATGAAAATCAACTCCTTGTAAAATTCATTTTACTATATGGCAGTCAAAATGCAAACAGGAAAACTGCAGGCAAATGCAGTTCTGATTAAATCTTATGCAATACCTAAGCTAAAGACTTCATGCTTCACAAGTTAGCCTACAGAAATTATTAATTACACTTAATTTTAATGAAACATGCTCATTGAGCTTGCATGCACTCTGTCAGTTACAAAGGAATCATAGGGAAAGTGGTAGTGTGAAGGGGTTGCAAACTTTTATTTTTGTGCGAATATCAAAGCAGATAACTAAATGGGCCTAAGGTAGAGTAAAACAATTCAATACACAAATTCTTGAGGCAGCCAAGCTTTAAAGATACTCATCAATAAGAATTATATCAAATAACCCTTAATGATTAAACCACATAATGAGAATTAAAAGCTCCAGTAACACTCATTAGTTATTCTACTGTGCCATGGATCCCACTGATATCAACTGCTTTCCATAAGCTGAACTCTTGAATGTTTATAGGAAATGACTAATAAGCTGCAATCAGTTTTCTTTCTAACCTCACAAAGGTGTCTTAATGAATTAAACACTCTTTCCTCTGCTTCCCATTTCAGTCACAAATCTAGAAAGAATCTATTGAATGCTGAGTTTTATGTCTTTTTCCCTAAAGAAAAAAAACAAGGAGAAATATATTTGAAATGTGACAGAAGCTTTAGCAATTCCTTTCTTGCTCCCCATGATCACTGTGTTTGTGATGACTTTAAGGATTCTCTTTCCTTTGTTTGAATTTCAAAGAAACAGGAGTGTTGTGCTATTAAAGGCATTCTGTGTGTCTTATAAACAAATCTAATTTGCCTCAATTTTATTGATGTTCCAGGGTACAGTTTCTAAAAGTATATAGACTAAATACACAGAGAAATAAATAGATGGTATGCATACCCAACAGCAACCATCTGAGGTATCTGGTCATTGTAGAACAATTTTTCCTTTTCCTTGAAAAAATGTTCTCCTTATGTATTCTTGATTACAATTTCCCTCCTTCTACTCCTCCCACTCTCATCTCATATCTTTTGCCCATCTGGATCCACCTTATTTCTGTGTCTCATTAGAAAACAAACATGCTTCTAAAGGGGTAATAATAACATAAAATAAAACAAGATAAAACTACCACACTAAAAGCAACAAAAGAAACAAACCGAAAAGAAACATTCCAGAAGAGGCACAAGAAACAACTATAGACATAGAGGCCCACTGATTTCCACACCTAGGAATTCCTTAAACACAAAACACAACAAAGAAAAACTGGAGATCAATTGTTCTGGCTAGTTTTCATGTAAGTCAAATCTATCCTTCCCTCCGCAACATGCTTTATTTTTTCATGGTGTTTTATCACAACCATGGAAACCCTAAGACAAAAATGTATTTCCAAAGAACTAGTTCTTTTTATTTTATAATATATATATATATATATATATAAAATATAATTATATATTATATAAAATATATATTATATTTTACATAGATAATTATAAAAACTAAAGAACCACAATGAAGAGAACAAAGCCCCGAGATGACATTATAAATCAGCGAACCTTGGAAGATAGCAGTGAGTTCATTTTATGTTGGCCATCTACTGCTGGCTATACAGTTTATCCTTAAGAGTAATTTATCCAGTGAGAATCTCTTTGAGCAAACTAAATTTACATATTTAAGTGGTTGGCAATTGGAATAGCTTCTGGCTGAAGGACGGGCAAATGTGTCTACTTCTTTTAGCTCTAAGATCCTGTGAGCCCCTGTGCATGCTACCTCAGTCTCTGTGAGTTTGTATGTGCATTTTTACTGTTTTTCTAGAGGTTCATATTTTCTTGGTGTCCTGCAGCCCTTCTGGGTTTTATACATTTTTTATCATCTCTTCTACAGGATTTCCTGAGCCCTAAGAGATTTTCAATCACGACCTCCTATTAGGACTGAGTATTCCAAGGTGTCTCATTCTTGGCATATTGTCTGGCTACATGTCTCTGTATTTGTTCCTTTCTGCTTCAGGAGGAAGCTTCTCTGATGATGACTGAGGAAGATACAGATCTAGGAATACAACAGGATGTCATTAAAAGTATTTTTATTGCTATGTTCTTTTGGTAGAACAGTAGTATTTTTTTTTTAATCCAAGGTCCCTGGACTATCTTGTCCATAAAGGCTATTTTAAGGTTCTTGTCCTGTGCTTCAGCTATGTTGCATTTCTCAGGGCCTACTTGTAGTAGGTTTCCTGGGCATTAGTAGTGACATATTGTCCTGGCTGTGATAGATTGTGTTTTTTTGCTGGGATCTAGGCTTCAGGTTTTGTCTTTTTTTGGGTGGGTGTTATTTTCTTGTTTCTATTGCCTGTCAGGATCTTAGGAGAGCATAATAGCTGTGTGTTGTCTGGTGGAGAATTCTGGATCCTTCCTGGTGTGTCCACAGGAGTATCGAAGTTAAGTGTTTCTAGGTATAGGTAACTGACATTTAGGAATTAGCAGGTAGTTTGCTACAGAGGTGTGGATAACACTGAGCATGTGGACCTTAGCTCAAAAGGCTGTAAGTTTAGAGGAAAAGGAGAATATCTATAGTTATCCTATCTGCTTCCCTGGATAGACTGGCCCAGAGTGAAATATTTTTAAGCAGATAATATTAATGATAATATTGATTTTTAAAGCTTTTGCCTAAGATTATTCTGAAACTCATTTAGAGAAAGGCATATTGCATTTCTAATTGAAGACAAAAACTAAAAACATTATTAAAATGTAATATATTTGATTAAACAAAAACAGGTATATAGAGCTTTATGAATTATCACCATTTGCATTTTGATTTTCTGTCTTAATGTGCTCTAGATTGAAGTATAACATCCATATATCACATATAATAGTAAAAACAAACAAGATCAAGTTGGTTCAAAACTTGTGTTTTAACTTTAAATTAGCATATTTTGAAGAAATTACATTGAATCTAAAGCCCCACGCATGATTTGAAAAATATTCTGCTAATACAGATTCACTATTCTGTACAAGTACAATGATGACATCTTGTTAAATGTTAGTAATGATTTTAAAAAAACTTGGAAATTTTTTATAAAGATTCTACACATTTTACACTATTGAATGAATTAAAACTATTCTATATTACCATTCAACTATGAAATGCTGACTTCTAGCCTTCCAGTCCCCCCCCCCAAAAAAAAACTTTTCTAAAAGTGTATGAGATTTATGCAAAACTACTAGTAGTTTTGGTAAATTCAGTTTTATTCAATAATCTGGATTTTGACATCTCTTTTCAAAATCTGTGTCCATGGACCTATTTGAATTTTCATATAAATTTCTTGTTCAAATGACAAATGTTGGAGTTTGAGACAAGACTCCATGAGAAACTAATTGCTATGTAAGTATGAAGCAAGAGTTCCTATGCCTCCCCTATACTGAGAACAGAGTAAGGTAGTTTGGGTCTGAGATCCTAGTTTTGATGATTGGAGACGGGATTGTCTGGAAATTGGTGGTTGAGTCAGAGCTAGGTCTGGAGTCTCTGTCAGAACATGTCTCAAAATTAAGGCAGACTATGAACGAAAAGGACATCCAACCTCATCCTTGGGTATACATACACAAGGGTAGACGTACACTCTCACATATGTGTATATTCATACACATACTTTACAAATAGACACAAATATACATGAGGACAAATTTGTGTAAATAGAAAAATTTCTCTTCCCAGGACCTCAAATTATCCGGTGCAGAGTAAATTCCAGTAGTTGTCAGTAACATCGATTTTTTTTATCATAGGGCTAATTGCTAAGTAGCTTATAATTAAGTGGTGGAATGTGTTTTGAAATTCTATGTCTAAAAGAATTTGTAACACATCACATATAATACAATAAATTGCATTATAGAATGATTGTCGGCTTAGAAAATCTCAACGGAGCACATTTGATAGTAAGAAAACTTTTTTTAATGGCATATATCTTTAAATTCTTATTAATTTCCCACAGGGACTGTAAGGCTTATCATATTTTATTTGGAAAAAGAAAATTCTACTTATAATATTTATTTAGAGAAAGAGAAACTTACAACGCACATCTTTGTCATGAGCATATCCTGGGCTTCTTCCTGGATATTATTTGTCCCTGTGTTCTATGACCAGTTTTGGCTTTCTTTTCTGTCTTTCTTTCTTTCTTTCTCTTTCTTTCTTTCTTTCTTTCTTTCTTTCTTTCTTTCTTTCTTTCTTTCTTTCTTTCTTTCTTTTTTGATACTTTATTTACATTTCAAATGTTTCCCCCTTTCCAGATCTCCCCTTTTGAACCTCCCTATTCCCACCCCCTGCCCTGCCTCTATGGGGGTATTCCCACACCCACCAACCCACCCACTCTCGTCTTCCCTCCTTGGCATTCTCCTATACTGGGGCATCTAACAACTTCAGGCCCAAGGGACTCTCGTCCCCCTGATGGCTAACAAAACCCTCTTCTGCCACATATGAGGCTAGCACCATGGGTCCCTCCATGTGTATTCTTTGGTTGGTGATCCAGTCTCCGGGAGCATCAAGAGGTCAGGCCAGTGGACACAGTTGTTCCCTCCATGGGGCTGCCAACTCCCTTAGCTCCTTCAGTTCCTTCTCCAACTCCTCGATCTGGAACCTCATGCTCAGACCAATGGTTGCTGTGAAGTGACTCTTGGGTATTCCGAACTTTTGGGCTAATAACTTATCAGTGAGTACATACTGTGTTCATTCTTTTGTGACTGTGTTACCTTGCTCAGGATGATATTTTCAAGTTCCATCCATTTGCCTGCAAATTTCATGAAGTCATTGTTTTTAATAGCTGAGTAGGATTCCATTGTGTAAATGTACCACGTTTTCTGTATCCATTCCTTATTGATGGACATCTGGATTGTTTCCAGTTTCTGGCTATTATAAATATGGCTGCTATGAACATAGTGGAACATGTGTTTTTATTACATGTTGGAGCACCTTCTGGGTATATGCCCAGGCGTGGAATAGCTGGGTCCTCAGGTAGTATTGTGTTTATTTTTCTGAGGGTCCACCAAACTGATTTCCGGAGAGGTTGTATCAGCTTGTAATCCCACCAGCAATGGAGGAGTGTTTCTCTTTCTCCGCATCCTTGCCAGCGTCTGCTGTTACCTGAGTTTTTGATCTTAGCCTTTCTGACAGGTGTGAGGTAGAATCTCAGGGTTGTTTTGATTTGCATTTACCTGATGACTAAGGATGTTGAACATTTCTTTAGGTGCTTCTCAGCCCTATGAGTTTCCTCAGTTGAGAATTCTGTTTCTCTCTATTCCCCATTTTTTGATAAGGTTATTTGGATCTCTGGAGTCTAACTTCTTGAGTTCTTTGTATAATAAGAAAACTTTTAAAAAACTATTTTCTTTCCTTCTCTCTGCATTCAAAATACTGTGTTTGTTCTCTTATAATTTCACTCACTAGTTGTGCAAACATATGTAAGCAAATTTATATTAATTAAGCAATACATCACATGTAGATTTTAACTGTTCATCTATATATGACTCCCTGTGTCTCTGTCTCTCTGTCTCTCTGTCTCTGTCTCTCTCTCTGTCTCTCTGTCTCTGTCTGTCTGTCTCTCTCTCTATATATATATACATATGTGTGTGTGTATGTATACATACATATATCATCTCTTAATTAATTATCATGGAAAATTAATACAATTTTTATATTTTCTGAAGTAATATTTATATAACTAACTCCAAAGAAAACTTTCAAACACAGTAAATACAGAGGAAAACATTTACAATGAAGAATTCACTCACTGAAATTGAAAAACTTCACCTATTTTCAGTGAATAAATATCTTTGAGCTGACTGACAAAATCATACATTTCTACTTGTGCTGAATGACAAGTGTAGTAAATTTGGAATTTGATAAAAATACTAACAGTTTTCTTAGAGTGAACATAGCCTACTGGCTGGCCATTTTAGGGGTTCTGTCAAGAATCTCTTCATGGATGGATTTATATAATAATCTGGTCCTATGTAAAACTTGCTTATTTTTTGTGGTTAGATAGATTTCTTCATCCTACAGGGAAGAATATTTCAGTAACAATAGCATCTTTGGCTATCAAGGCCAAGAGAATAGGTGGATGCCAATGCCTAAGCCTTCTCATAGTGCACGTACAGAGCGAACAGGCCATGTTTGTGATAAAGTAATAATATTGAACCATGTCCTCCATGTGATCGTTCATAATCTGCATCATCCAGCAAGCCAGCAATTTACCATTGTGGCATCAGGCTACGTTGTTGAATCTGTGTTGAGGGAGGGATTGTAATAGCAACTAATGTTGCATTCCGTATTCCGCTTCCAGCTGAATATTTAATACCACTCAATCCATTTGACTGAAACTGGCATTCAAATAGTTACTGAATCTCTCATTCTTCCTTCTTCCTGCTTTCCCTCTTCCCCTCACTGTGTGTGTGTGTGTGTGTGTTTGTGTCTTTGTGTATTTCTACATGTGCCCTGAGTATTTACATGTTTTAAAATATTAAAAAATAAACCACAGAAGAAATACTTGACATCAAAAATCAAATACCTGTGCTTCTTAAGTTTTTCTTTCCTCACATATAAGCTATAAAACTGTGAACAACTTCTTTGACTATAACTTGAGGTGGAAAATTAAAATCATATATTTTCTTCCATATTGCTATGAAGACAGTAATACCTTTGGTATTAAAATTGTCTCAGAGAAAAAGACTGGAAACTTTATTTGGAGGAGTTAATATAGGTCTCAGCTTCTAAGTATTTGAAGACAGGTGTTTAGAACAGTGGAATTGACATAACAGAAAATGTGGGCAGGGCTTTTATTATACTTATATATTCAGTTGCGTACTTTAGCAGATGAACAATCTGTAAGTGTGAGAAATCATTCATGATAGTTTTTATAAGACATTTTTATTTCATATTAACACAGATATATTTCATTTCCTGTTTAGATTTTATGTTTAACATAATAATATTGTCATTTATTCTATAAATATTTAGAGATCAGAATGTGTGATAAAGTTGTGTAGATGAAGTATTATATGTTTGGATTAATGGGGATATTCTTACATGGATGATCAAGGTTTTGAAATGTTTGCTAGCAGAGAGTTTTTTAAGGTATTTGATAGTATTTGAAGAAATGATGATCAGTGTTTAGCAAGCAAATTTAGTCGTGAGACTTTAAAATGGTACTTAACAGAACTTCAAGTATCAAAATAAATAAAGACAGATATTGGGCCAATAACAAAGACTACCATACCCATGACCCATTCAGAATCTATAATATTGACAAACAATAACAAAATAATGATAAAGTTTATGCAGGGGATTTTTTTTAAAAAACAATTTAGAAATGTATATTAATCGAAACAGAATGTTTGAAAGATGATCACAGAGTTGAGGCTATAGCTACTTCAAAGGTAAAAAGAGGCATAGACTAGCTGACTTTCATTAGCTAAAAGAAGTAAGGAATGCCTAATGCCAACACACACTTGTAGACATATGTACAAATCCATGTGAAATCAATGTGCCAAAAGCAGAAAGAGATATTTGTCAATTTCAGCAAATAATTTGTCATGGTTTTATGTTTCTTAATATAATTTGGCTTTAGAAAATCAACCATATAATGATCCTCATGTGAATGTCCAGTCTAGAAACAAGGATTTACAAATTTAGGAGAATCCCCCAACACCATGGAGCTTGACATTGTCAATGACATTGTTTCTTTAAGCCCAGAAGATAAATCAATGGAGAAATTTAACTTAGAATCCTTTACTCTATAATATCACGTAGAATCTAGTTCAATATAACTTTTCCCAAAGAGAGCAATGATTTCTTGGTAACTAAAAATTAATAGTTCCCCGACATGTATTGTTCCACAGAAATGATCTGTGCAAGTAAGCATCTTTTATTTTTTCTCAAAATAAGTTAGAAAAAGTACACCCTGGACGTTATGTGCATACCTATAATCCCAGTAGTTCTAAATTGGGGCAGGTAGATCAGCAAAGAGATAGGCATGTGTGGGGAGCCACCTGAGCACCCACATTCACCATTACAAGATGGAGCCTACATTCGGCCGAGGACAAGTTGTAAACAGGCTAGTGCGCATGCACCTGGTAATTTTCCACCTCAGAGTCTCAACCTCTCTCGTGGCAGCATCTGGCCTGGTGTGCGGGAGCCAATGGGGAAGCTCCATGTCCCAGGCAAGCGCTGTGACCTATATAAGGGACTGGTGTTCTATTGTTCTGGGTCTCCACTCATGGCAAGCTTATGCTCTCCCTCTCAAGATGCATTAAAGCTTTACTGCAGAAGGATCCTATGTGTGCCGCGTCCTTCTTGCTGGCGAGACCGTAGCGCGGGACAGGCATGGACTACAATAGGAACTCCTTGTCTCAAAAGAAAAAAGTCAACGTTTGCAAAATTGACGTGTTAATAAACTACAGCCATAAAGGACATTGACCTGATTTTTCTCTATTGTCCAGCTTAAGGTCATCTAATGCTTAAATTATTTGATTATATGGTTTCTGCTGTAAATATTCCAATTAGAAGCTACTACATTTACCCATAACCAAATTTCTGCTTTTCATAAAATTCAGGAGTAGGATATGAACAAAACCGTATGCACATAACTAGATACTGGTTGTATTTAGATGTGTTTTATTTCTTTTTCCCATCTTAGAAGCTTTCTATCAGATTTATTTTTTTTCAAGAACATCAAATACAAAAAAATCAAAATAAAAATACCTCATTTTTCCAAACCTCAGGCCAATGACCAGGGTGAAGAAAGAAATGAAACAAAGCTTCCTTGATGGAAAAAAAAAAGGACTTTTCTCATCATTCTTGGTCATGCTCCAAGCCATTTATAAAATGGGATTTATGTTTGAGAAAGCAAAGTATCCAAATTACACTGGGGAGAAAAGATAGTTGCAGGCCTAGAACTTGGGGAAACAGACATCCAGATATGTAGCATTTCTAGTGCTCAAACATGATATGTCTCAATACTAAGACTTTAAAAGAAAAATTTACAGAATACATATAATTCTTAAAGGTGCTTCTTACTTCTCAGTTGTTTCCACAGCTGAAATATATCTTTACAAGCCACATAGTGGATACTTTCATCTAGGTAGAAAAAAATATTTTCAGTGAACCATCAAGGTGTATTTATGGGGACACATTGAATGGTCAATATGTCTTCATGTTTGTTCTACTTTCTGCCTGGTTTATTACATTTTGAATAATTAATGCATCTGCTCATCATTCTTTATTCAATGCAGGTCCTATTCAACAAGTTCAGAATCTGTAGGAATTTTTCTAAAGAACTTTAACTTGACTGTCATTTTTCTTCCTATGTTTTCAGTGAGGAGTACACACTTGGAAATATATTAAGGAGAACTTAATATGTTGGACCAGGCATCCACTGACCCAATGAGACACATGCCTAAGCACCAGATTTTATAAAATACTCCAGTAAAAAATTAGAATCTAATCTTTATTATATATTATATAAAAAATTGTATATTAACTAAATAAAACAATGCATTGTATATAAGATAGGAAGGAAATTTTCCTCAAAGTACAGACATCCAGTGGAGGATAGGATCTGAGGTGAAAGGAACAGGAAGACATGTCTGGTTCTCCAGCTTCCCTTTGAGTCTAGGCTGATTTTTATGTTTCTAGAAGTTTCTCTGAAATATGTTTCAAAGTGAAATGTGAAAGAGCACAAATGCTCTGCTCTAATGAGTAGATGTTGAGATTAGTTTTATATGATTGCTTCTTAACATGAATACTGTATTCTGATGCTCTGAACAGAAGGTCACCTCAGTGCTTTGCCTGGTAAAGTGATTTATTTGTTTCACTTTTAGAAAATTCAAAATGTCTCTTGCTCTGAAGAATGAATTCATTTTGCTGGGTGATTCTACTATTAGACAAAAGGAAATTATACCCTTCTCATAATATCTTTAAGAGAACAAAATTCACAACAACCATGTTTTGTTTAACTGTATTTAAAGCTTGCCTAGCTGAAATAAAACCATTCATTGCCATTTTAGTTAACACTTATTTAGATCATGCAAATATTTCTATAATTCATGACATGCCAATAATAACCAACAGGAAGCCAAATTAACATCACAAGAATTTCTATTTTTAAAAGTTCTTGTTTTTTTAAAAAGATGAACAAAGGAAACAACAATGGAAAGTGAGCTTTCAAATAACTAAGAAGCAAAATGGAATAAAGATAGCATGAGTTCCTGAATGAAAACAAATGATAGCAGTTAAATTTCAAAAAGGAGGCTCTACGAAGCTAACATGTTATTATGTCATTTAAATATTGTGTGTAAGACCACCCAGCCAACCATTTTGAAGAGGCTAAGTAGAGAGAGACATGAAATTTGGTTCTTGCTGTTGTTGCTGTTGTTTGGTGTGGGGGGGGGTCGTTGTTGTTCTTGGCTTCGGTTGTTGTCGTTCAAAAAGGGAGGAGCAAGCTTTAGAATCTAAAAGGAAAGATCTGTAGAATATATGACCCAGTACTAAATTGGATATTTGGGAGAAAGCTATGATAACTTAACAATTCACACAGCGACAAATCTCATTATAGATTTGCTTGAAGACCTTAACTAAAAGAAAATATAGTCACAGGTACAAGTTTTGGAAAGCCTAGTGTTTGCTAATTATGAATGTTTTTAGTGTTGCAACAGTGTGCCCTGTAAACCCCCTAAAAACCCAATACCCAATATCTATATAATCCAAAGACAACTAAAATTTTAATCAATTTATGATCCCATCACAAATAGATCTCAATTTTATTTAATAGGTTGAAGTTTAAGTGGTGAACAGTGAGATCAATGCTTTGTGTTTGTATAAGCATTTACATTGTATGAGTCTGCATCCAGCTATATGCAAATAATTTTCCATATTATGAATTTCTTTCTCTAGAGTTCATTCTCATATAATCTTATGAGATTTTATTTCATAAAATTATTTTAAGTAGGTAGATAAATTCTTTAAAATAACTTGGTGATTTTCTTATTTTGTTTGAAATGATGGGTGATAACATTTATGGAACAAAGCCACCATCTACTGACAGACAGATGGAGAGACGGATGATCAGAGTTACAGGATTGATGATTTCATTTAAATTTAAACCAATATAATTCTTTTAAATAATCAAGAGATTAATGTTTTAGTTCATCTTTCTACGATTAGTCATATATGCATTTCCCAGGAGTTTAGGCAATTCTAACAGATTCTTTTTTTCTCATCATATACAGTATGAATATTCATGTTATAATGAGAACCATTAAAATAAAGCATGAATTATTTACTTCTGCCCAGAGATACATTAACTTCATGGACTATTACTAATTCACAAAGGCTTTGAACATCTACCTGAGGTCAGTTACTCATTCATAATACATGATTCTAAAAATAATGTTCCCTAAAGTATGCAATTTTCACTTGAAGAAGTCAATACAAATCTAGTGTGATGAATGGTAAGATTGCATTTGGGTCACGGATGTGGATTGCTTTTTCCTCTGCAGGTTCAAAATGAAATTGTGATATCTGGAAATACCCCTTGTGAAAAGGAAACAAGGTCCCTGATCGTTGGATAGTGTCCTCACACCTACAAGCATTTTACAGGGACCGAAGGGCTTGGACTGGGCTTCATGCTGACATTTTGATAGCATCTGTGCCACATACCAACACAATGGAGAAATTCCTGTGGGGTAAGTTTAGAGACTTTTGTGAGACACAATTAAGGAAGTCTGTTTTCTCTTGACTCCCAGCCAATTCACAAAGCTATATCTGTGTTAGAAAGCTTACTCTCCCTTCAGAGTTTCTGTGATGAGAAGAAACTCAGACCCAAGGCAGACCATCTCTTAATTTTGGCAAATGAATGACTCTGTCTTTGAATTCTCACTTCTTTATGTCACATACCTGTATCCTAGGGAGGATGGAAACCTGGAATGAATTAGTGCATATTAATTACTTAATTAGCTCTCAGTGAGTTAGCATGAATTTAACTATCAATTTCCCTCTTGTACATTTGGTAATTTTAAAGGAAGTTACACTCTTTCTCTCAACATCAGCCTATTAAATTATGGAATAAGAATGTTAAAAAAAACATGACTGAGCCTTTGTGAGGACCGAAGAGGGAATAGATATGACGTACAAAGCTCACTTGCTATCCTATTCAGTTAAAATTAAACTTTCTTCTCAATAGTTGTTGGCATTGTCATTTTTAAATTTATTTGATAATGTAATTAAATTTCTGGGTTAGCAGATCTAGAAGACATGAGGGTAATTTGTGCCCTACCAGAACTGTGTTCCAGGAAGTGAGATCTTCTATTGGTAAAATTTTGTGGGATAGTAAGGGAGGTGCTGAGACTGATGATCATTGTTGGGCACATTACTATGGGCACATCTTTTCAAGCTTTAGGGAGAAGTAAATACTGCTTTTCTTTAAGAAACTGGTAATACATAATTAAAGGTGAAAATGCAATAAATAAATTCAATAAATACTGAAAACTTCACGTTAACATTACTTTATAACATATTTTCTCTGGGTTACTAAACAGAATTATGTGTTTTGATCTTTATGTGCCAACTAACAAAATGTGGTAAACTTTCTAAAATTTCATATATCTTACAAGAAAGCCATATGACAAATATCATTGATTCTTTGATTAATCTCAATTTTACTGGGGCAAAAAGAGAAAAAAAAAAAAAAAAACAGAAGAAATCTCCATGTGAATGCATGCCACCTCTAAGTGTCTACTCGGAGAACAGAATAGTGTACTGTATCTCAGGAACTGGAAGAATTTTTAATTCCAGACAGACATGGATGCTAGAAACACAACATGGGTCCTTTGTTAAAAACAAGTATTCTTTTTTGTTTGTTTGTTTGTTTGTACTAACAACAAGTATTCTTAACTGTTGAGAAATACATTCAGCCACATTAGGGGCCTTTTATATTGAGTAATTTTGTGATACTCTTATCCATTTTGACCTCCTAAGAAGCATAATATCCAATTTACTAGCCAGGAAAATTAGAAGTTTGTGGTCAGTCTAGATTACACAGCAAGGCCCAGGCCAACCTTAAGCAATATAGTTTAGTTTTGTCTCAAAATAAAGTAAAAATAGCAATGAGGATGTAGCTTAGTGGAAGAGCACATATCCAGCAAGCGTGAGGGCTGAGTTTAATCCAGAGTATCACATATAGGCATATACAAAAATATAATTTACTGATCGATGCACTATGACACTGTTATTGTAGTCATAATGTCTTTGGTATAACTTTCTTAATTTGAGTGTAAAACACTGAGCAATGTAGAGTTAAAAAGAGTTTATCATTAAAGACAAATTTAATGTAGAGCAGGTCAATAGACATGTGTGATTTAGAAAAATATAGTTGATAGGATGTGACATAGCAAAGATGAGCCATGTAATGGCTTGTATATGCTTGACCCAGGGAGTGACACCATTAAAAGGTGTGGCCCTGTTGGAGCAGGGGTGTCACTGTGGGTTGTGGGCTAGAAGACCCTTATCCTAGGTGTCTGGAAGTCAGTATTCTGCTAGCAGCCTTCAGATGAAGATATAGAACTCTCAGCTTTGCCTGAACCATGCCTGTCTGGATGCTGCCATGTTCCCACCTTGATGATAATGGACTGAACCTCTGAACCTGTAAGTCAGCCACAATTAAATGTTGTCCTTACAAGAGATGTCTTGGTCATGGTGTCTGTTCATTGCAGTAAAACCCTAACTAAGACAGGACACAAGGGCCACCTGCAGGTGTTGGGAAAGTGTTGAAGAGGAGATTTCAGTTGAGTAGAGATCTAGCGGACATAAGGGTACTTTATGCCTTTCCAGAAGGGTGTTCCAGGAAGTGAGATCCGGTTTTGGTAAAATTGCATGGCATAATAAAGGAATGTGCTGAGACTGATGACTATTGCTGGCCAAATTACTATGGCCACATGTTTTAAAGTAGTGCCCAAGGATGCTAATCATTAGTTCCTGAAAATGCTCACTAATATCTGTCCTATGCATTGAAAAAAATTATAATATAGATCAAGGTCAGACTCTGCTTGCATACATAAGGCTCACAGGGGTGGTTCCTGTTAGCAGCCCAAGGGTTACTGACTTAGTTTTCATTTGATTATTAAAGTTCTCTAAAAACACATAAAGTTCCTCCTACAAAAGTAAAGTTCAGGAGCCTCTCATATTGTTAAAGAATTCACCTTTCCACACAGAGAGAATGATGCCTTTTCAAAAGGGACGTGAAGAAAAAGTAAAAAAAAAAAAAAAAAAAAAAATGCTGGCAATGCAGAGGGAGTGAACTGATTAAAAGCTGCTTCAGCTTGGTTGGCATTAGTGCAGTGATAGAAGGATCACTTAATATGGTTTTGCATAGCCTTATCCTGAGCATGAGAAGAGATATGAACATTTTATCTTTGCATAAAATAGCTCATAAAACTGCAGAACAAGAGACAATTATCAGTGCTAGTAGACTGCCTTCGAGGTAAAAATGACTTCTTAAGAAATCCCCCCAATATTGCTATAATAAATGCCCCATTTAATAGTTTATAAAACTCTTACACTTTTCCAGACTTAATACAAGACCTATATGATATAGAAGTTTTAATATACTTATTTAAATTAAGGAAAAATCGTACAGATAAAACCCGTGAATGCTAATTACAAGTTAATAAAAATTGTAATGATTTTCATTCGCTGTGCTTTTCAGCTTGTAAACTTTCTTGGAAATGAATACTAAAAGTATTTAAAAGATAATCACTTAAAAATTCCATGTGAGAAACAGAATCACATTTAAAAAGATGCAAATCTTCAGAAAGTAAAGCCTACTACAGTTGTACTTTGACATTCAGCGTCTGTTTTTCAGGCAAAACATTTGAAAACAAGTTTTAACCTAAACTGTGATGATAAGCACTATCGCAAAACCATCCAGAGTCCCCGTGATGGAACCTGGGTGATTCATAGAGGACGAAAAGCACTACCTTGCTTCTGTGGTGCACCTGAGCCACTTAGGAGCCATGTTTACACAGCAGCAAAGAGATGTCACTCAGTGTGGACTGTGTGAAAATCTCAAAGAGAAGTAAGTGAATATGAGTGGCAGAAAGGAAATGTCACCCTTTTAGTGTGTTCTTTCTCACCCCGAAGAGGCATACTTTGTTCGCTTTTACCATTAACTGGCCTAGATAGAACTTGTGCTCTGAAAACATTTCTGTTTATTAGAGCCTTTCAGGTATGATAGGTCCTGTGCATGCTCATTAGTGTCCCATAGCTCTGCCCAAGGCATGGAGACTTGAGTGTTGAGAGAAGCTGCTCAGGGCAGAAAGCAGAGGGAGAAAGAGCAGAAAGCCCTTAAAATGGAACATGGAGTCTTCTGGATAGATGGAGGAAATAGACTTTGCGTGAAATTTGTTTTTGTTTGTTTTGTTTTTCCTGAGGCTGCAAACCATGCAAGGGCTTTTCCAATGAAAGTAAAAGAACGCTATCTCTAGAAGTAAACTTGGAGTTTGACAATTCCATCCCCCAACATCACACACTTTTTCACAGGGGAGTTGGATCTACTTTTCTGCCCTTTGTTTTCTGTCCATGGCTGATGGAGGACCTTAAGCTTCCCTAGTGAATACTGAGACCTGGAAACAAAACTGTGCAAATAAAAAGAGCTTCATCAAATACCCTTGCTTATAATACCCAGTCTTCCAATTACTTTTTGTATTAAAAATAATTATATATTCATTACTCAAGTCTGATATTTCATTTTTCACAGCCAATTCAGTTCTTAAAATACTATTTGGGCATAAATAGAATCATAATACCATTGTGTATCACGTCTTTCGATTTGTCTTATGAAATATCTGATCACATATTGCTGGTGAAGGGAATATCATGAGACACATAATAAGTGGAAGTAAAGTAAAACCTGAGGACTGGCTAGTGATAAAGGAAATTAAGATGCTGAATCAAAGCAATTACAGAGTTCACAAAAGGTGGTGAAACAGAGATCACAAAGAAAACGAGTCATTTCCTCCTCACAAAACTACTTATGCATAATCTCATCAGAAATTGATTAATTGTAGATGTGATTTTTGTAAAAGCAGTTCTCTCAGGGGAAACATCATAGCAGTCGTCTCTGTGAGGCACAGGTATTGCAAAGTATTGAATTTAGAATTAGTTGGTATACCTAGCATGTGTTCTTAAGCACCTTCATTGTTAAAACACAAAAGAACATCTCAGGAGCACACTGGGTTATACAAAATAGATACTATATATGAGAGAGTAACACATACAGGTGCAAGCCATAAATTTTTGCCATATTTAAAATGCTGGTGCTATAGTATGCCTCAGTTAAAGGGGGAAAACCCAAAAAGGCCCTGTGCTAGGTCTAAGGATGTGTACACAACTCTTCCCATCTGCAGATGAACGCTTGTGTTCTAACTGAGAATCTCAATGCTATAATAAAACTGCACTTCCCAGTAATAAAACTGTCAACCTTGTCCCAGTGGTGAAGCATGTTTACCCCACCACCATTTTCTTTATTTCTCAGTGTAACTGTATTTGTGTTGAAGGCAAGGATTTTTATAGCAACTAAGAAAGGTAAGTCTAGGTTTAAAATTAAAGGCTCTGACCAGCTTAGGTTCAATTAAACAAAAACACTGAGCTGGAAGAAAAGATTGCTCTCTTATACTTAAGAAATTTATTCCCCAGAAATGAGGGCAGGATGGGAATGAATATTTCTGCTTCCTCCCTCTTCCCATCCTCCTCACCTCTCTTACCTTATAAATTAGCAGATTTGCATACATAGGATATACCTAAAAAAACTCAATAAAAGTGTGGTTTAAAAATATGCAGCTAATTATATGAGAATGTTCTTTGCTTTTCCCTATAAGGCAAATGAATATTTATCAAGTTAAATTCCGAGACACTTATTATCTTGCTTGCGTTTTGAATATAATTACATTGGAAGGGAATTGTTCTGATGGGTATAGGCAGAGATTAAAAGATTTGTATGCATATTTTAAAAATGCAAAATAATCGTAGTTGTTTTTTATATCATTAGCAGTGAAGCCTGATCCTTCTCTTCAGCTGAAAATAAGTTAGCACTAAAACACAGAGCTCCAGAGACAAGGATCTCATCGAAATGGTCAGAGAAAAGTAGGCTGCAATTCTTTGGGGGAAATCTAACTTTATAACCACAAACAAAACCCCATATTTTAAAGGAGTTGTCTAATCTGTTATATGAAACTCAAATTTAAAAATAAAGATACTTACATTTTTTCTAAAAATAGATGTTTGAGATAAAAACATAGTGAATAAACATTAAATAGCTGATAGTCAACATTGCATCTGAGATTAGCACCAGAGAACTTTATGGTCAAATAGGGATAGAACTATATTACTTCCTAGAAGTTCATGATACAAGCTAGCAAATACTAAATGCACATGTTATCTGGTTTGAACTATGGAAAAAGAAAACTATCTTTTGGACTTTGGAGGCTTTTTATGAAATTTCTTATTAATCTCTTTTAATATGACAATAGTTCCACTTTGGCTTATCAGTTATTCTTGCTCTCAGTGGACTAGTGTCTCCCCTAAGATTCTTATGCAGATCACCTGCTAAAGTTAATAGGCGTTCCACATGAGTAACTGATGTTGCCAGGCAAGAGGAATTAATAATGAAATTTGCCTAACACTATCTTTATTTTTCCATTTAAGGAGGATCTATTATTTTTCTTTCTGCCCTCTATAATTAATATTTTATAGGGACTAGCTATATTTCAAGTGCTATGACTTTTTCTCATATATAATGTAATCAGACCAATAAAATACAAACCATAATATTTTTATTCAAATTATGAATTACTCAACAGTGTCTTAAATTTTATTTGCACATAGAAGATTTATTTTTTAAAAAAATTATAAAATGGAGAATACTTTTACAAATTCTTAAAAATTGGGAAATATAATAATTATTCACGCTACATTGAGATTGGAGCTGTTGTGCCAGGGAAAAGTTAGTGATCCCTAAAAACACACACAGGAGCAGATCTGATGCAACTCACAGCAGGGTCTTTATTCTATTTGAGCTAGCTAAGGAGCCCAAATGTACCATCTTCATGGAGGATGGTTCTGGTGGTGGGGGAGGCCTGAATGTCTATCAGGGCAGGGCTTTGTAAGCTGCCAGCAGGGAGTATGTGTGCAAGCATCTAATTGGAAAGCTATTGTGGCCTTTAACATAATTGGCTGGTGCTGAGAGTTACCATAAACTCAACTTCTGCTCCCCTCTGCATTGGTGGTCCTTAGGTCTTGTAACTTGGGATGAAGATTTGTTGGGGAATAACCTGGAGACACTGGTCTTGGTGAGATTATAACCTGGAAACGCTGGTCTTTTTGGGAATTAGCCTAGAGACTAGAGCTAGACTTCGGTTTTGTTGGAGGGCAACTTGGAAACAAATCTAGAAACCAGCCTGTTAGTTTACCTGAATTCAAACTTAGGTCAGATTCTCTAAAATGAAATCTGAACTTAAAAGAGTTGGCATCTCAGAGTCCCACTTCTCTCCTCTCCTCATAGTCCCAACATCTCAACGCCACCCCACCCCCCACTACACCCTGCTCTTCTCCTCAGAGAAGCAGGAGACTCTCTCCATGGATATGCCAAGGTATATCAAGTCTCAGCAGGGTTAAATGCATCTTGTCTTACTGAGGCCACACAAGGGAGACCAGCTAGGAGACATGGATACAAAGGCAGGCAAGAGAGTCAGATACAGCCCCTGATCCAATTGTTAGGGGTCCCAATGAAGACCAAGCTACACATCTACTACAAATAGATTTGCAGGGGCCTAGATGTAGCACCTGCATATTCTTTGGTTGGTGTTTCTGTCTCTGTGAGCCCCAAGAGGCCTATGTTAGTTGACTCTGTAGGTCTTTTGTGGTGTATTGATCTCTCCAGCTCACTCAGTTCTATCACTCATGCTTCTGGCTTCCTCAATCCTATTTTCCACTCTTCCATAAGACTTCCAATGCTCCCTCTAACGTTTAACTGTGTGTCTCTGAATCTGTTTCAGTCAGCTGCTGGATGAAGCTTCTCAGAAGACAGAGTTATGCTAGGGTCATGTCTGCAAGCACACCAGAGTATCATTAATAGTGTCAGAGGATGGCTGTCTCTCATGGAATGGGTCTCAAGTTGGGTTAGTCATTGGATAGCCATTCTCTCAATCTCTGCTCCATCTCTATCCCTTCACATTTAGGGAGGACAAATTTTGTATTTTGTGGATGGATTGATATCCACCTCCCTCCACTGGAAGTCCTGACTGGTTACAGGAGGTGGCCACTTCTATCTCTATGACCCCAACCGCTAGAAGTCTCAGTTAGGGTCACCCCATACTCTCATGAAGCTCCCCTGTCCCTGGTCTCCTGCTTGTCCCAAGGATGCCCCCATCACCAATTTCTGTTTTCTTTCCCAGGCCTCTCCTTCCTTCCCCATTATCCACACCTGACCCCCATTCCTGTTCCCCTTGTCTCTTCTCTCCCACCCAGTTCCCTCCTTTATTACTTGCTTTCTACTCAACACAGAAAACTGAGATATTTTCCTCCCACAAGAAATTTCAACATCTTCATATAATGTAACAATTACTATCTGAGAAACTACTGAAATTATTTGAGCACAAAGAAAATGAAAAATTGTTTAGGGCCTATAGACAATATGGAGAATAATGCTGCAACCTGAGACAAATGAAGATGTTATTGTGCAAGATGTAAATTGCCTTATTAAAATGTAAATGGAGATGAGGTGTCTAACTAGATGTAGGTTAGGCATGTGTTACTTATTTTCTTAAGAGAAGATTCTACAAAAAGATGAAATATATTTATAAGTTAGCATGTTGGTACAACTATCATATGCATTCTACAGAAGAAAATGTAATTGAAGAACATTAGAAGTGAAAGTTCTTCACAAGACACCCTTAACAAATTGAACACATTTTTCGAAAACAGAAATCAGGAACTGAACACAAACTTTATGACACTGGTCAGTAGATATTTCTCTGGCTTTATCGAAACTTTTACCTTCTACTTTCAAAAATCTCTTTATTTAATGTCTCTTGAATCATGACATGTTATCTTCATCTTGTTTCTCTTTTCTGACTTCTAGACCTGAATGTCTGCACACCCAAACAATAGTTATAATGAATTTGTATAAGATATCAAGTCCCCTGAAATGGTGAATTGCAGCAGAGATAGCCAATTGTCTCTTATTTCTCAATACTAAGACACATATACTTTATAGGTAAATTAGTTTAGAAAATAAATCTAGAATTGTATCCAGCTTTCAGCTTTCTATGAGTGCTGATAAACACTCATAGGCAACAAAGGCAATCTGTTTTCTGTTTCTTTGTTGTCATTGCTCTTGCTCATTGAAATGCAAATATTGAAGCAAGATATGATGCAGACATAGCAACACTAAGTTATACATCTGGGAACTAAGCCATTCAAATGAGAAGGAAGGTATAATATTCTTAGATATATAATTGTATAGAATCAAGCCAAATGGAATCCTAGCAATGATATGGGGAAGGGAACATGAGCTCGCATTCCTAACCAAGAAACTATCTGCAATTGATGGTTGCTTGTGAAGGAAAAATTAGTTTTCTGCAGTGTAGTCACACTGTGTATATTTAACACACTCAGGGGAGGCCATGTGGCAGAATTAGATAGCTAATACAAAACAAACTCGATGAGATCTTTGTAGATATTTTGTCTCTTATCGTTTTGTTTGGCATTTTTTGTCTTAATGGTCCTTTTCTAGTATATTATGGTTCCAATTTTGTTTTTATGGCATGTGTGCACATGTGTGCATGTGTGCATGTGCATGTGGGTGTTGTATACATGTGTATTTCTTACATTTCTTTTCATCTCTCTTATTCTTTCTTTACCTATTTGTTTTCTAAAGAGAGAGAACAGAGAAAAGGTGTGGAGTTGGGTGGGTGGGGAGGTGGAAGAATCTGAGAGGAGTTTAGGGAGGGGAAACAGTGACCAGAACATGTTGTATAAAAACAAAACCTTTCAACGAAGAAAAAATATATAATTGCACTCCTAAGATAAACAAATGTCTGTCTTGCTTAAGTCATTTTACCTTAGAGTCTTGTATCTATCAAGCAAAACATGATTTAATATAGCACGTTTGCTATAAACATGTTCTTACCCTTACATTCCCTAGATTTGAATGGCACTACCAATAATTCACATGCACAGAGCTGAGCCTTTCCTTTTCTCTGATGCCATAGCTCTTCCGTATTAGATCATTGCACAGGCTGATCCTTCTGTTTGTTTTATTGCACTTAGTCCATATCGTATTAGTTTCTTTTAGTTGCTTGAGAAAACGCCATGACTGAGAATGACATACGTCACTTTCATAGCAAACAGGTCAAGCAGGAATGTCCATAAAGCCTGAAAAGTCATGACACCAAGTTGCTGTGGCAGGACTCTGGGTTCTCACCAAGATGAGAGCTAGCTAAATGGAAAAGGGACAAGTCTGTAGACTTTCAAAGTTCACCAGCACACATGGATGTAATTTCCACAGCAAGATTCCACTTCTTAAATATTCTCTAATATCATCAGAGTGCCATCAACTCTGTGTGTGGGTGTCTAATGTTCTTAAAAGTTCTATAGCATCACCAGAGAGTCATTAACTGAGGGTCAAATGTTCAAATATATGAACCTTGGTGGAATGTTTCCCATGTAAACCACAGTAAAGTTAAAAGCATGATACTCCATTATTTAAATCACTTTAGACTTTAACATGATTCTCAACATATCAGATATCCTGAGTATCAGATAATTACATTATAACCATAACAATGGAAAAATTGCAGTTTATGAAGTAGCAACAAAGAAATTTTATGACTGTGGTCAATACAACATGAGGAACATTATTATGTTATGTTCTCCATAACAGTGTTATGGAGATTGAGAAGTGCATACAATTCTCAGTACTTTCCAACACCTCTCTGATCACTCTCTGTCCTCCATTTTGAATCTCATTCTTCACACGTTTCCAATATGTTCCCCCTTCTCATGTCATTTGTAGTCTGTCTTGGAATCTCCTCTGGAGCTCATGCTTTCTTATGACTATCTGTTACCATTGTGCCAATCTCTTCTACTTTGTTACTTAACAAAAAACGACATATATTCAATCTGCTTAACAATCTCCTTTTCCTTTTGATAAAAGTCTGTCCTTGTGCATTTCCCAGCGTACCACCACAGTTGGAATGAAATGTTTGTTCCCTATGATCTTACTATTCTGTATATTACACCATCGGGACCTTTTTTGCCAGTAAATACTTTCCTTCTCCCCTCCTTCATTAGAGTATATGATTCATTTGAGTAAGGACTTTTCATTCATTTATAATTTACAGTAACAAATCAGAAGTTACTTTCACTCATCAACTTGTTATAAGATATTTATTTTTTAAATGGTGATGAATATGAGTGGTAAAATAAATTAAAATAAGAAACCCCAGCTTGAATTGTAGAAAAGTACCTACCAATCTCAGAGACAAATATACACATGAAAGCAAACCTAAGAAGTGACTTATGTGTTTCTGTGATTGCTATAAAATGGTTAGAAGAGACAACAGAGATCAGAAAAAAGATGAAAAAAGCAAATAACTAGTAATATGGATTAGAAAACAAGTATTTTCATATGGAAATATGAAAGATCTGAGTGCATTTGAAAGACACATACCATAAAAATGCACAAGTTGACTGTTAGTAAGCAAATACTGGTTTATGTTCATGTAGGCATGTTTTTCATTTTTTCATATTTCTTTTTTCATTTCATATATTTTAACTTTATTAGCATATGTAAAGTATACAAAGAGGATTCATTATGATATTTGCGAGGCTAGGTGCTTTCTCTCCCACTGAGGCCTGATAAGGTAGCCCAGCTATAACATGTTGCATTATCAACCTCAGCTTTTAGGATAGCCCCCGTTCCAGCTGTTTGCATCCCCCATGAAGGCCAAGCTTCACATCTGCTATGTATGAGTGAGGAGGCCAAGTCCAGCCCGTGTATGTTCTTTTGTTGGTGGTTCAGACACTCAGAGCCCCAAGGGTCCAGATTAGTTGACTCTGGTGGTCATCCTGTGGAGTTCCTATCCCCTTCCAGGCCTGAAATCCTTCCTCCTATTCTTCCATAAGACTCCACAAGCTCCATCTACTATTTGTCTATGGACGACTGAACCTGCCTGAGTCAGCTGCTGGGTGGAGCATCTCCTGTCTGCAAGCACAACAGTGTATCATTAATAGTGTTAGGGACTGCTGTTTCCCATGGAATGGGTCTCAAGTTGGTTGGCCATTGCCTCAGTTTCTGCTCAGGGAGACAATTTTAAAGACTAAGGCAATGCAATTTTACATAAATTATAACATTTTTATCTTTATGACAACTTTATAATAGAAAAATTTTTATTATTCCAATATAGTTATAAAAATGAGTCTCAAGAAATGCACAAAAGGCCATTGATTGGAAATACATGACATGCTGTAATATACATTTCCTCCCATAACTTAAAAGTAAATATATGCAATAAATGAAAGTAATATTCAAAATTATTAGGTTGATCTAATAGCAGTTTTTAATTTTAGTGTTTCTATTTAAGTAAATATATAAAATACTTCTGTAATATTTTATATTTCACACTTACAAGTTTAGGCTTGTACTGAGAGTTAAAATAGCCAAATCAGTTTATGTATGTAGTTTTTCCAGTCATTGTTTGGTTGCCTATTACAATTCTTATTTTTCTCCAGATTGAGAAAGACATTGCCATTGAATTCAGCTTCATCATTTTCTTAGCAACAAAATGTAGAAAGTTTTTGTCTGTGGTAAGAAGTCTTCTGTGTTATGTTCCTGGATTTCTCACACTGTTTACCTGAAGCCAGGCTTTGTCCTTGGGTCCTGAGGGCATCATGGGGTTGAGGTCACTTAAAGACCCTTCTGCTTCAGCTTTAATCTTTTCTTTAGTTGGAGAGATTTGATTACTTCCAACTTAATAAGAATGTTGGATTTACTTTACTTTACAGTTCTTCCAATTAGCTTTCAGAATGTTTTGCTGAAGCCTTTAATCTCACCTAAACTTGGGTTTGGTGGGAAATTTGTGTGGGAAATAAAAGGGGCATGCTTATTTTAAAAATAGATTTTACCACTATCAGTATATACTTGACTGATGTAATCTCATAATTTGGCTATGTGAAACTTAGTTTAATTACATGCGCATACGAGGTTGTTATATTGTATTTTATTTTGCTGACCATTTTTTCTACTGGTAATTAACCCTGGGACCTGACATTCTTTAGGAACTGAGCCAAATACTCAGCAATTATTTTACAGATTTTATTTTAGGACTAGGTGTCACTAAGTTGGTAAGTATAGCCTTGAGCTTGTGATTGTCCTGTCCCAGGGTCCAGAGGAACTGGAATTGCAGTCTTTTGTTATTAAGCCTTAATAATATGCATTCCTAATCTAGCATGATTTTAGTGCATATATGATAGTTCATGAAAACAAGTGAAAGGAAACTTTATAGTAAAGCCATTAAGCAAGGGTTTGCAATTGTTTTCATAACAAATATAATATTTTGCAATAGTTCTAAATCTGAAAATGAATTCAGATTTAAGTCTATCTCACTGCCTTTATTTCTGACCTACAAGTAGATGTATTATTATGGACAGATTTATACCTCATTTGTTTGTGACATGGTCTCAGTGTAGGCTTGCTTAGTTGTTGCTACATAGCATATGTTATCCTTAATCTTTGCATTCTTCAGGCTCAACCTACTAAGTGATATAATTATAGATGTGTGTCCCAATGTTTGGTTCTTACACTTTTAAAAGCCTAAGAGTAGGAGCAGTAGATTTTCCTTCTCTTTGTGTGGTTAAGTGTCTATCTCTTTGTGATATAATAGTTTAATGTATGTAACAACGGAGTGGTGTTGACTCTTGTAGTAACCTCATTAATGTTTGTTGCTAACTTCTAACTTACATTGAACTTCACTGCTTATCACAGAGTATCAAAGCAGATCTTATATTATCTGAGAAAAGGCTATTCTTATAGTCAAGATTAGCATATTCTCCTCCAAATAAATGAAGATGGAGTTAATGCATTATATTTCATAATGATAAGAAACTGCTTTATTGTATGAGTTATATTAACCATTCTTCAACTAACCATTGTTAGTAGTTTATGAATAAAGCTTCAGTTTAATTAATGGGAGCATTTAACCTGCTGGAGAAGCCCACAAAGTAAATCAACCAAAATTTCTGTAGTTTAAAATAGTTGAGCAGCAAGAGTCATTATGTTTGCTATAAATTCACTTTTTATCAACATGTAGAAACAGCTAATAAGCCACACAAATTTTAGAGTAGTATTTAAGTATAATTTTCATTGAAAATAAATAGAAATATATAACTATCAAACTGATAATAAAGTTAATATTAGAAAGAAGTCACACCATAAGAGCCTGCAGTGATAAATGTTGTGAGATCTAGCCAGAAGCACAGCATTCATCTTCAGATTATCAGTTGGCCACCAGGTCTTAGCCACCAAGGAGCTGCCTCATCAATGAGAAGTAACCTGTAGAGCTTGGCCTCCAGGCCAGGTGAACAATGAAGACATTTGCAGTCTGTCAAATGCATTGGAGAAATGAGTCACGGAAGAGAAATGGAAGGCTTACCCCTGTTCATGTTTACCTAGGGGCAACAATTGATTCCTACATATGGTACAGGATCCCCAGTTAAGAAATTACCACAAAATACAACAGTTTACTTCCCTGTCATTCCAAAGGTAACAAACAAATGGTTCTCCATGTTTCATTGCAGGAGAATTCTTAGAATTCTTAGAGAAAATGCATCTTATTGAATAAGAGCTTGCAGTCTACTATAGGCAATCAAATGACAGAAACAGAAAGAAATGGTAAGACAGGGAAAGAGAAAGCAAAATGCAAGCAGAAAAAAATTCCTGTAAGCAAATGGAAATGGCACACGGATATATAAAGTATGAAGACATGGGTATGTTTTAGATTATTGGGGAACTAAATTAAAATGCTTGACTCAGTAAAATAATGCTGGAGCATGAAATAATACTAAACAGCTTTGAAAAAACTAAACAAAAACAGAAATCTCATTTAAGTAACAATGTGGTCTATGTACTTAGAAACGTGATAATTCAATTATAGTAACAAGATGAATTAAAATAGTCAACAGCCATGCCATTCAGTATGACTTGCTGAAATATGCAAGTGGGAAGTACTAAAGAAAGATTAGGTGAATAACCAACAGATTGTTAAGAATTTCTTTGCATAGAGTTGTGGGAAAAATTGATATTTATGAAGTGATTACTACTTATTGAAGGTGTTTTGGGGCACACTTCCACATATAAGTATTAACATATAGACAGCACATCCTGACCACAGATTTTAAATAAGCTCTAGTGTACATCTACTCAAATCAAGACAAATATTGAAGGCAAAAAAAAAAAAAAAGCAATTGTCTTTTCAAATTTTGCTGACAGTTGAAGCCAAACCTTCACACATGCTAGGTGAATTGTACCACCGAGGTACCATCCCATGAATTCTCCCTGTGAAGGTTTGAATTACACTTGGAGCATTTGACCCACATACAGGCTGCTGTTGCAGGGATTCCCAATGCAGAATCTTGACCTTGCATCTCAGTTTTGTGATGAGAATTCCTGATATTTACTGACTGGGAGGTTTTGTGTTTTCATTGTTGTTGTAGTCAGATTATTAATTTCAAGGTAATATCAAGCCTGAAATCACTAAATCGGCACAAGCAGCAGATTTAGTGATTAAGTCTAAAAGGATATTAAATAAGCAGATGGAACCGAGGTCATAAGAGAATCGATGATAAGTTGGCAGGTGACTGTGGACTCTTAAGATCAAATGCATCAACTTGTTCCTATCTTGTTGAAGAAAATAAAGAGAAGCTAATGTTGTTGAGAAAGGATCAGCCAATCAGAGCTGTCTTTAAAGATGAAAGTATATGCTAATTGAACAAATATGGGAAACCTCTAATTGGAGTCTAGAAGTTAGAACTTGAGAGAAAATAGATTCTTTTCTGGAGTTTCGAGAAAGGAATACTTTTCTTAGGGAACTTCGATATAGAACTCTGAAACCCATTTTAGACGTTAAATGCCTAGAACACAACTTCAAAGGAATTCATGTCTATTGTTTACCAACTGTATCTGTAGTAATCCCTTATAACAGCAAAATAACTAGGTTTATGGACAAAATGCTGTTTTTCTTGTTAACTAATCAATACTACTAAACTTCCAAAGTTTCCCATTGATTAGTTGATAATATTGAACATATCCAATGATCACTGACATTCTTTATTAACACAATCATGTAATTATTAAGATAATTTTAAATTTTCTTTAAGGAATGATTTATGATCTCACACTTGATTTCAAAATTCTTATTGCACATGCATTTTAAAAGTTTCATGAAAACCACGAAAAAATAACCCACAAAAATATCAAGCCATTCTCTTGCCTTTATCTGGGAAGCGCTAACACCAACAGGCCAACTATGTCATGGACATAGGAGTAACAAAACTGATTCTCTTAAGCTTCCTTAAATATGACCTTGGAATCAAACATAGAAAACCAGTTATAAAAAAACATACATGGTTTTATTTTAAATAGTTCACTGTTTGAATGAAAAAATGAATACTTGTTTCTTAAGTTCTGCCACACAGGCACTCTATCTAGTGATTATGACCATGAAGTCTGAAGTAGCAAAGACACAAATGTCATTGGAGAAGAAGAATTGTATTAAAAACATATTCAGATTAAGGCTAAGATTGTGGCAGAAAGAACACAGAGTTGTGAAAGACAAATTTAGTCTGATGATAGTCTATGGACAAATTATGGAGTAAAATGGAGCTAGTGGTAGGAAGGTAAAAAGCATCCTACAAGGGCACTGACCCCACAGTCAGGACGGTTCCTCCTCCCCAAACTCTTTTTCCCTTTTACTTTGCTTACATCTTTAACTCCTATGAATAATCACCATATTCAGGATGTATTTTTCTTCCTGTCAAGTCAAAGCCAAAGTTATTATCTACAGAGAAACAATTTTATTATGTATTAATGTATGCAAAAATTGAGAAAAATATCTTAATATTTTACAAGTAAATAAGCAGAAGTGAAATGCCAGGTCCAGACACTTTCGACTTGTTTTGGCATGACTAAAATTCTCATCATATATATTCATCAACTTTAGATAACGTAGATAACAATTAGCCACCCACACACACTTCAAAGAAATCTATTTAGAGTAACTGATTTTTTTTTCAGTTATCATACTCAGTGATTTAATTTTGACATCCTCAAAGGATAATTATACTGATTATGCGTTGCTAATTCATATTTATGTGAATGGTAGTCTATTACAGTAGACAATAGCTCAATTCAAGGGTAGAAATGGATTAGCAAGTAAAGTCTGCTGGCCAGATTACAGGAAGTTGCCAGTCTATGTAGGGGGTCATCAAAAAGATTCTAAGCCTGGAAAGTCCATGCGTGTCTATTTCCTATATAAAATGCTTCGAACAGCTGCTCATTTTCTATCTGTAACTTTACTTTTCCATGTTTTTTTTTTTTTCATATTTTTGGATTGCATGAGGGAAAATCCTTGATTAGAAGCCAATGGTCTTTAACACCTGCTAATCTCCTTTAAAACAAGGAGAGTGTTTGCCAGGCCAGGCCATCTGCAGGCAACAGAGGCCTGGAGTGGTACCAGGGGGGCAGGATGTAGTAGATATTCAAATCCGCATATCCTGAGTCTTTGAATCAAGAGGGTCTCCTTCATTGAACACTTGAGTGGGGTCTCCTAGCAGCTAAGGAAGCCGTGTAGATGGGTAATTAAAGGACTCCATTATGTCCGGAACACAGTGAGACTGTAGCTGCTTCTAATTCCCATAGATGGGAGCCAGCTTCTTGTGCCTATGGCAGGGTGTGTAACATTCTCCAGGAAGTGCATGACCACTGTCCGCCGTGGGAGACCCCGAACCAAAAGCAGCTTATACATTGTTGAATGCAATGCACGCCAGCACCTGGGCTCTCGTGACATTTATGTTTCTCAAACCTGGCTTAAAATCCATTTGTGGGTTTATGCATTCCTCTTGTGTTTTAGCACTTGCAACTTCCTAGAGTACAAGTTAAAAAATAAAAACCAAAACTGAGTTGAGCCTTAAAAAAAGAAAAAAGAAAAAGAAAAGAAAACAACAACAACACACACTTTTAGAATATGGCTAGGGTCAAATAAATTTATTTATTTCAATATTTAGCTGAAATTTTCAGTTTTTATTCCCAAACTCTTTTACTGTACTGTATCTTGAAACTGAATAAGGATTGTTTACCTATTTCATGCTAAGCACCAGGCTACAGCATGATGATATAACACAGGAGCAGATGGAAATTGCCCATGCTCTCATAAATCTTAGAAGGGGAAGAATAAGTGACACGTAACAGGTAGTATAGAAGAGTTACTAAGGAAACAAGAAAAGAGGAAAGAAAGCATTCATAACCTAGATTAACATCAAAGACATTTTATTACTAAAATAGTTAAAACTTAGATATGAAGATATTTACAAAATGTATGAGAACATGTTGAACATGTTTATTAATGAGACATTATATATCTCCTTAAATGTGTATCACATAATTTTAAAATATTTTGAAGCTGTCTATTTTTGGAATTAAGTGGTATGTGTTCATTAAACATGTTCAATGTATATCTTATCCTAGAATTGATTTCACACCTTATAGAAACAAGTATTGCCTTGTTTTGCTTAATTTTTGAAAAACAGTCATATTCTGACGTGAAAAGTTTAAGTGTTAAAAAACTTAATTTTTGTAGATTATAATGTAAATAACAAAGCCATGACATAAAGAGTGACCATATCACAAAGTACATAGTTTCAAAATAGTTTACATTCAAATAAGATGAATTATGAGATTATTAATATTTTAAAATGAATTTTAAAATATATGAAGAGAGGACTACGTTTTGAGGATAATTTGGAAATTGGATTATAATTCAAAATTATCCTACGTTCAGCTGCTTCTTTTCTCACAGACTTTATGCTTTGATCAAAAAAAGTCTATAGTCATTGACTTATCCTTACATTTATAATGCATTCATCTGAAATCTGGAAAGGGAAATTGGTAATTTTATGAAGGGCATAGTGGAAGCAAGAATAGCATAATATGAGCTAGATTATCTGAGACAATTGTCTCCAAATAATCATAATAAACTAAACGCACTAGCTATACAACTGGGGAAAGTACAAGGGCCTATGGCTAAGTCAAATTACCAAAGGCAAAAGTATTCGCACTTTTGTCAGAGTTCTAGATTACTCTCCACCCAGTGGTAGGGATCCATCGCAGACTCATTAGAGTATTTATAATGGTATTGTCTGGAAAGTCACCCAGACAGCTACTTCCTTGCCCTTGTATTTTCAGACTAAGGTAGGGCTCAACATAATTTCAGACCTCTCAGTTCTCTCTTTGGGATTAAGTGAGAATTTGTGGCTGTTGGTGCATTGTCCTACTTGAAGACATATGCACTGTGCACCATTAAGTATTATGTCTTCATACTGTATTCTGTAAGAATTTGTTGAAAGAATAAATATAATTTTTAAAGGAAAAAAGGACAAAATGAAAAGGGATGTTCAAATTAGTCAAACTGTGTCTCAGGACACTGTCCGAAGATACTGAATTTTTATCATTTAGGTATATGTGCATAGGAACAGAGGTGCCCAGGGTAGATGCCCAGTAGGAGTAAAAAGAGGTTTGTGGCCTCCCAATAGGGTGCTGAAACTCAAACTTGTGTTCTCACTAAGCGCAATTTCTGCTTTTTAATGCTGAGCCATAACTTCAGTCCCAACAATGAATATTGTTGACTTAGTGACTTAATTGAATAACTTACACAAAAAAATCTCACGATGAGCTTGAGGTAAAGATAGGTTATCTCTACTTTTCTTAACTATGGGTTACGAGTTAATGGTGGAGGTAGAGTCTTTTGTGTTTGGAAATTATGAACATGAGAAAAGAACAGTGGGACACATGTGTTTTGTATTAACCTATGGATTAAAATGATGGGAATTTATTTATGAATATATGCTTCAAATCGGAAAAAAATGTAAATTGAAAAATCATCTTCCTTCAGCAAGCAGTTCTTAACATCCACAAGTGTCTGGGTTTGGTGACTGTATACTGATGGATCGCCAGGTGTGACAGTCTCTGGATGGCCTTTCCTTCAGTCTCTGCTCTACACTATGTCTTCGTATTTGCTCCCATAAGTAGAGAGTTCTAAGAAGAACCAAAAACCCCACACTTTGGTCTTCCTTCTTCTTGAGCTTCATGTGGCCTGTGAATTGTACCTTGGGTATTCCAAGCTTTTGGGCTAATACCCACTTAGTGAGTACATACCATGTGTGTTCTTTTGTGATTGAGTTACCTCACTCAGGATACAGAGTCTCCTATGAGACTCTACCAGAGCCAGACAAATACATAGGTGGATGCTCACAACCAACCATTGGACTGAGCACGGGTCCCCAGTGGAGGAGTTAGAGAAAGGACTGAAGGAACTGAAGGGCTTTGCAACCCCATAGGAAGAGCAACATTATTAACCAACCAGATCCCCCAGAGCTTCCAATTACTCAATCACCAACCAAGGAGTACAAATGGAAGGACCCATGGCTCTAACTGAATATATAGCAGAGGATGCCCTTGTTGGTCATCAATGGGAGGAGAGGCCCTTGGTCCTGTGAAGACTCCAGGGCCCAGTGTAGGGAAATTTGAAGGTGGGGAGGAGGGAGTGGGTAAGTCAGTAGGGAAATACTTTCATAGAAGCAGGAGGAGGGGGAAAGGGATAGATGGTTTCAGGGGGTGGGGGGTGACCGGGAAAGGGAATAACATTTGACATGTAAATAAGAAAATATCCAATAAAAATATCAAAAAAAAAAAAAAAGAAAGAAAAGAAAAAGAAAAAGAAAAAGCATCTCCTTTGGTGCAAAGAAGTAAAATAAAGTACTTTCTCTTTTGCACATGTGAGGCCATCATGTCAATACCTCCCCAGATTAATGCTGCTAAAATTCATTGAATTTCAACTTGACCTCCAGATGAAATATTTCAAAGGGTTTGAGAACTGTGGAATCATAAACTACCAACTCTACAAAAAGTAACAATTTCTAAGCCAAAAACAAAAGGTTGGAAAATCCACAGTAAACCATACCAATAATAAAATATTTTTCCTAAAGTGAATTAATGAAAATTAAATCATATTTAATATTCTATATATTATAAGATGTTATATATTTGATATATATCAAAAAGAATATATATAGTCTTTTTAAATATTATCTGTGAAAATATAAAATATCTATTAAACATATATTAGTTTGAGATTTTACATGGTATTAAAAAGTAATACATGTACATTTCTATTATTAGGGACCAACCAAACCTGACTTTTCAATACAGTTTCCATACACATTAGTTTTCAAGCAATTCACATACGTTATTTCATTCTAAAATAAAATTTGATCTAAAAATAAATCATAATTTGAACTGTCATTATGATTTGTTTTTGCAAATTTTTCCAAAAGTGGTGTTGATAAATTAAGATGAGAAAGTGACTGTATAGAATAAACTCTAAATATAACAAAAAAGAATGCAAAAGAAAACAAACCGTGACAATGAACCATCATTTCATGATCTTACCACACTGCAAAGTGAAGTCCAAATAATGGAGAATACTCCATATACCATTTCTGATTTTTTATTTTGTATTTTACTGTGTGTGTGTGTTGTATGCATTTATGTACATATAATTTGTCCTTTATCACAATCCATCTTATTTCCCTGAGGTAGTGTCTCTCACAGAATCTGAAGTGCCTTTGGGACCCTCCTGACCTGGAGAGAGTAGAGAGGAGATGGGCACAAAGACTAAGGGTCTCTGGATGTTCTAGCTCTCTAACTCTACAGAAAGGCTGATATGATAATAACTTGGAAAAGGTCCTAAAAATGTTCTTGCTCTTTCTGATGGTAAAAAAACCTGCTGGGGTAGGCGATTGACACCTGTAGCCTAACAGTGGAGGATTAAGTAATGTGGCCTTTGTTCAGTCTCAGCAGGAACTGTGTGGCTCTAACTTTCAGCCTGCTACTAAAGTCACAGGAAGAAAAAGGGACACTTTGAAAAGTGACCCAGATTTGTTCCTGTCTGAAGGAACTGCAGGGACATAAATGGAGAAGAGCATGAGAGAAAGGTCCAGTGACAGGCCCAAATTGAGATCCAGCTCAAGGGGAGACATGATGCCCCAATCAAGGCAAGAGAAACATTTTTTTTCTCTCTTCTCTTTGTCCTCAGCACTTATACATCTTTCAGAATACATGATCACATGTTAAAAAGCTCACCACAAGTTCACACATAAAATCAAATCATAAACTGAAATAGAAGTTTACAACAGAGAATGTTTACATGCATATCCATTAGGAGTAATTATCTGGCTAAACATTCATCACCTGTCACAGCTCCACAGGTTTATTGAAAGTTAAAAACCATAACTAAGTTATTAGTGAAGTTTTGTATAGATAAACCTAGTCAATATTCTATCTTCTGTCCTAGCACCTATAATAAATCATTAGCTCTCTTTTATGACCTTTGGTAATTGTTTTACAAGCTTTTGGAATGTGTTCTGAGTAGTAGAAAGTCTGGTTACTATCTAGAAGTAATTAACTGGTGACAAATGGGAGACTGATAGAGTTCTCATCGCAGTTTTGATTATCGGAAAAAGCCCTAATAGCATTCCCACTATAAAACAGCTTAATAAGTACTGATGTAACTTTAGGAATTCTTATAGGATTGTCATAAAGAATAGTCATCTATTTGTCTATATAGCATCACTACAAGATAGTACATCTTCATAGATCTGCAGATATCAGCTCTAATACCCAGTGATTGTTATATGTTTAGTAATAACAGAAAAAGCATATTAATAGCAGAAATCTATCCTAAAGTGATTTTCTCCTGGGCCTTGCCTATTGGAGTCCGGTCGTAGATATTAATCTAAATTGAAGTTATTTCAAGAAGATCACCTGTTATTAGCTTGCCCTAGGATGGCTCTTGACACTGAAGCTCTGTGTTTCCTAGCTAGCCGAGTGTCCAACAAACTCCAGTTGTCCTTCTGCCTCTGTTTTTGACTTCCAGGCTTTGTGGCTACAAGTATAGATGGCCATGCAGAGCTTTTTTATGTGGGTATTTAGGATTTAAACTCAGTCTTTCTTTCTTTCTTTCTTTCTTTCTTTCTTTCTTTCTTTCTTTCTTTCTTTCTTCTTCTTCTTCTTCTTCTTCTTCTTCTTCTTCTTCTTCTTCTTCTTCTTCTTCTTTTTTGATACTTTATTTACATTTCAAATGTTTCACCCATTTCAGATCTCCCCTTTAGCACCTCCCTATTCCCCCTCCCCCTGCCTCTATGGGGGTAAAGGCTTTTATATACTGATCTATCTAGTCAGCTACTAGCTCCTGCTTTCATTGTAATTTCTGATCCTATATTCCAAGAAAAAAAAAATCCAACTATTTTTACTCTTTTTTACCTCAAGGCCACCTATAGTCATGTAACAGAAAATGACCTATGAGATAAAGAAGGGTCATTTCTTGCACCATTGTATCAATCTTAGATACAGTCTCAAAGCTGGCAATTTACCTTAGTAGTTCAAGATTTCTCTAGCATGTATGAAGTCCTTGATTCAACCTCAGAATTTCATAATGAGGACTTTTTCACATCTTAACTGTTGAAATGATTAGTTCAATGTTCCATAAGAAAAAAAAATAACATTTTTACATCAACACCACAGAAAACTTGTGAAAAGTTACTAAGATTAGACATCAAATACTGTGTGTCTAAGTCATTTATCTGGAATTTTATTTCAAAATGGAAGCTTGAACTGCTTGATATTCAACTCATCTTTCAAAGTTTACTCAAAATACTACTTGTTTTTTTTTTAATAATTGCTAAATCTATTGACTTCATAATACTCAGATTTTTTAAAAAGTTCAATGTACTTAATCATTGGACTATAAACTAAGAATAATGAAAAACTACTTGTTGAACATCTGTTATATACTTGGGGACTTGAGCACATAAACAAAACAAAGAAAATGGAAACCTTTATTTCGTTTCATGAATATTCACTGGTTTAAAATTCATCTCATATTAATTTGGCTTCCAAATCAGAAAAAAAAAGTGTTAGCTAATTATTTTCTACAATTTTCTGGTCTACTTGGCAATTAAAATTTTTATAATGACTTAACATGTAATCTTTCTAAATAATTAAGCAGTCACTTATTTTTATATATGATCTACATAAAACTTTCCATCAACATTTAACTTTATTCAGTTTATAATAGAAAAACAACAAAAAACAAACTGCTTTTTCCCCAGTCTAATATCAATGCAGCAAAATACTCTTTGTACCAGATGTATGAGATACTACTACTCTGATCACTAAAGAATTTACAGTGACCAAAGCCTGTGTGCCCCATAATTTAACACAAGGCTAACACTGTACTTAGAGCCATCCAGTAGGAAAACGTTGAGTTCCATAACACTGCCTCTCAGTTCAGATGCTGATAGCAAATCTGAGCCTATAGTTTATAAACTGGAAATGCCTACCATCTTTTGCTTTGGTCTGACTGAACTTATAGAATTTCTCAGCGATTTTTGTGGCAACACTTATATTTGCAGACCACTGAATGAGAAATGTATAACGAAGGATTAAGATGAACAGACAGATTCAAAGATAAAGAGGGAGGTCTGGAGAGATCTTGAACACAGGGATATGTTCCCATGGATGTGAGATACTTTCGCCTACATCAAAGGTGTATCTAGAGACACCAAAATACTCCAAACTCCAACTTATGTACGATTTTTAAATGTATCTTCATCACACAAGCAGATGTGTGTGTGTGTGTTGGGGTTGGTCTTGTGTTGCTATGTATTCAAATGATAAAATCTATACCCCAAGAACTGGTTGCCCTAAGACAAGCAGATTCCCACATACATCAGCCTTTGTTGAGTAAACCTTGCTCCTAAATTTAAAACTATTGGTTAAATAAAAATGGCTACAGCCACTTGCTGAGGAGGATAGAGAGAGAGGTGGAGTTTGAATTACTGACCTGGAGGTTGCAGGTAGGACCACGAGGAGGAGCATGGAGGTGGAAGGAAGAAAACAGGGCAACAGTTTTCCTCCATTAGACAGAACGGACCAGAACATGTGCCTCAGTGAAATGCCTCACCCCACCCCCAGGACAGACTGCTGGAACAGAAGTGAAATGTAAACAGCAAGTACTTGGGTAATGCAGCTGGGAAGTTGTCTAGAGAAAAGAAATACAGATTAGGGGTAATACCCCGTAATTGTGCTAGAGCTGACTTTAAAAATCTATAGTACTCTGCTTTAATTTTGGGGAGAGCTGGCTGTCATATTAATAACTAATAGAGCATATTAAACTCCATCTACATGTGTGTGTGTATATATATATATATATATATATATATATATATATATATATATATAT